>PVKS010018563.1:0-39888 GCA_004027875.1 Aplodontia rufa | reverse complement strand
CTGTTATTATTGGTATATAGGAAAGCTATTGATTTATGCATGTTGATCTTGTATCCTGCCACTTTGCTAAATCTACTTATGAGTTCGAGCAGTTTATTGATGGAGTTTTTTGGATCTTCCAGATACAGGATCATGTCATCAGCAAATAGAGTTTGACTTCCTCTCTTCCTATTTTTATCCCTTTGATTTCTTTCTCTTGTCTAATTGCTCCTGCTAGGGTCTCAAGAACAATATTGAATAAAAGAGGTGAGAGCGGACAGCCTTGTCTTGTTCCCAACTTTAGTGGAAATGTTTTCAGCTTTTCTCCATTTAGTATTATACTAGCTGAGGGTTTAGCATATTTAGCCTTGACTAAGTTCAGAAATGGTCCTTTGAACCCCATCCTTTCTAGAGTTTTGAACATAAAAGGGTGCTGGATTTTATCAAAGGCCTTTTCTGCGTCCAATGAGATGATCATATGGTTTTTGTCCTTGATTCTGTTTAAGTGGTGGATTACGTTAATTGTTTTGCGTATGTTGAACCAGCCCTACATTCCAGGGATAAAGCCCACTTGGTCATGGTGGATTATTCCTTAATAATTTTTTGAATATGGTTTGCTAGTACTTTGTTGAGGATTTTTGCATCCACGTTCATAAGGGATATCGGTCTGTAGTTTTCTTTTCTTGATGTATCCTTGTCCGGTTTTGGTATCAGAATTATGGTAGGACCTATGAATTCTTGTCTGTACACAGAGATCTGGGTCTGAAAGTGGAGGAAAGCACTGAGTCCCAGCTGCCCCTTTTGTTTGTAGGTACCTGAGGGTGATGCTAGTCACTGCCTTGTCTGAGAGTTTCAGGCAATGTCTGTTGGGCCAGCAGCTGGAGACCACCCTGGCTGATCAGGTCCTATTGAGCAGAGTCTTGATCACAGACTCCTCCCGTACTTCTGGCATGTAAGGGGGTGGGTGGTAAGTCTCCAAATGTGAGTTGCAAGACCAGAAGAGAGGATCCACCAGTCCCACACAGCCCCCAGGGCAGACAGTCAAGACACTGAGTATTTGGAGCTGCTCCTCCACCCCTCTGGACTAAGGTCACTAATCCTCACTGTAGCTGATGGTTTTGGTTTTACTTCTGATGACCGAGTGTCCCATACACCGAACCGCCCTCTGGGAGTAATCAAGAAGGCAGTGCCACCTCACTTCTTCATGGGATCAGATTTAGGGTCTCTGATTCATGTATACTACAACAACCCCAGGGCCACTGCCACAGCCACCCCAGACTAAGAGCACAGGGTTCCCACACCCAGGTTCTACTGAGAGCTCATGCTGTGACTGAGTGAAATTAAATATGCACAGTTTCCACCCCTCCAGACTAATTCCCCATCAGTAGGCTGAGTAGCTGGCTGACAGTGTAACCATCAACTTGATTATGGCTCCATGTTATTAAGTTTCTTTCCTTGGTTGGAAATGAATTTGGGGAGAAAATCACACACCTCACAGTATGATACTTCTCCCATCGTTGGTGTCCCATGTCTACCAAGAGATTTCTCGTTCAGCATTACTAGGCGTCTGCCGCCACCACTGCTCCTGCCATCTATCATTCTTGTTTTTAAGTGGCCTTGAGATTCGTCATTAGGTTGTTTATTTCGGATCTTTCTGACTTTCTTATGTGGCATTCATCATTATAAATTTCCTTTTTAGAACTTCCTTCATATTATCACTAGTATTGTTTGATTCTAAGAATTTTTAAATTTGTTCTGTCACCCAATCATCATTCATAAATGCATTGTTAAGGGGCTGGAGTGGTGGCTCAGCAGTTATACAAGGATGCGGGTTCAAACCCCAGCAGCATGTACACAACAAAGTGTCTGAGCAATGAAAGTCACACGAAAAACTAAATTAAAAAAATTCTCTCTTTCTCACATACACTGTCCTTCTCTCTTTAACAACAACAAAAAAAAAAGCATTGTTAATTTTTTTTGTGTGTATATAGTATCATTTGAATTTTTTGGTGTTAATTTCTAATTTCATTGCATTATGATCAAGTAATATGCAAGGAATGATATTAAATTACTTTGTATTTGATAAGACTTGTTTTGTGGCCTAAAGTATGCTTTGTTTTGAAGAAGATTCTGTGACCATCTGAGAAGAAAGTGAATTTGGCTGTTGAATGAAATATTCTATATGTGTCTGTTAATTCCATTTGACTTACAATAGTTTTTTAGGTCTGACAGTCTTTATGGAGTATATGTCTAGATTGCCTATCAGTGAGAGAGGTGTGTTGAAATCATTCAGTATTGTTGGATTGGGGTCTATCTGACTCCAAGTTAACTAGTACCTATTTTATGTAATTAAGTGTACCAACATTTAGGGCTTATTTATTATCATTATATCTTCTTTTTGGATTGTTCCCTTTACCAGTATGATGTGCCTTTGCCTCTTCTGATTAGTTTTAAGTCTGTTTTGTTGGATATGAGAGTAGCTAAACCTACTTGTTTTGGGGTTCATTTGCATGACATATCATTTTCCATTCTTTCACTTTTAGTCTGTGGCTATCTTCCTGTGAGGTGAATCGCTTATAAACAGCGTATTCCTGGCTCAACTTACTAGGTGTCAGTAAGAACTCTCTGCCAAGTAACGTCCACCAAATGTGTCTCTGAACAATGCCAAATGTCTCCTAGTGGGCAAACTGTCCCTAGTTGAGAATCACTGCTGAAGACTGAAGTGTCTGATAACATTTTCCCTAAACCTTAAAACAATCCTTTAACGTTTCTTTTACTTCATGATTTTATTTTTGTAGTGCTGGAATCAAACTCAGGGCCTTGTACATGCTAGGCAAGTGCTCTGCCATTGAGCTATATCTTCAATCCCATGTCAGGACTATTGGTGAAAATCAGCTTTCATTTCTCTGAAAAGGACATTGTTTCACTTTTATTTCTGAGAGATATTCTTTGCATACAGAATTCTGCATTGCCAATATTTTTCTTCAAGGTCTTTCAAGGTGTTGTTTAATTACCCTTCAAATTGCATTGTTTCTAAGAAGAAATCAATGTAATTCTTATCATTGTTCCCATGTAACTTTATCTATGGCTATTTTAAGATGTTCTGTTTATCAGTATTTTTGTTATGTATCTTGGTGTGGTTTTTAATTTTTTATTTACTTTTTTGGCAAGGGGAGAGTGTTAATACTGCTTGGAATTCATTGAGTTTTCTGGATTTGGAGTTTATATTTTTCATCAAAATTGGAAACATTTTTAGCCATTATTTATTTACATGTTTTTCTTTCTCCATTCATTTCTGGGACTGTAATGACATGCATATTAATTAGAAAATTTAATGTTATTTCACAAGTCACAGAGTCTCTTCATATTCTTTTTCAGACCTTTTTTCTGTGTTTCAGTTTTTCATTTATTTGTTCTTTTGTTTGCTTTTATGGTACTTGGGATTGAATGTGCTTCAAGTATCAATAGCTTCCATTGCAGTTTCTTTTGGGTAACGGATTTTTTCCCCTGTAGTCTCTCACTGTCTATTCATCTCTTCAAATGAATTTCTCATTTCATGCATTACATTTCTTCCCTCTAAAATCCGTGATTTAAAAACATATTTTCCATTTACTTTTCATCTTATCTTCATGTTTTCTTTTACACTCTTTTTTTTTTTTTTTAAAGAGAGAGGGCCAGTGAAAGAAGAGAGAGTGAATCAGTTTTATTCAGTTTTTCATGTGCCTTTCATTGCTCAGAGATTTCGTTGTATATGTGGTGCTGGGGTTTGAACTCACGTACTCACGCATGCCAGGCAAGCGCTATAACTGCTGAGCCACCGCTCCAGCCCTCTTTTACACTCTTAAGCATATTTATAATGACTATTTTCAAGTCCTTGTCTTCAAATTTCATAATCTATGACTTACTTATTTCTATTGATGGTTTTCCCTTTGATTATGAACCATATTTCTTGCTCATTAATATGTCATTGTTATAGAATATAAGGAACTGAAATATTAAGTTGCAATATCTGAATTTTACTGGCTTTCTTAAAGGAGTGTTGAAGTTGGTTTATGTAAGCAGTTACTATAGGTCTGTTTAATGTTCTTGAGGCTGACTTTCAAACTTGCAATGGTAGGTCTACAGTAACCTTTACTCCAGGACTAGTTTAATCCAATTACTAACAAATTGTTTTTCTCGGGTCTTTTAATGCACTTGGATATCCAACAAATCCTTCTACTGTGGTTTCTCAGAACTTAGAGCTCATTGTGCATTCAAAGAAGTATTTAACTTATAGTGCCCTATGACTTTTTGACCTATGCTATTCATTTAAGCCTATTTCAGATTCAAGAGGACTTTGTGCAAACTTGTAGAATCTTTCTTTGCATAGCTCCTTCCTCTCTGGCCTTCTGTTCTATGATATTCAGTGTCCCCATCCTCCCCAATTATTGATCTCTGTTTCCTCAACTTGATGAGATTGCTATACTCTGCCTGATTTTCTCCTTTCTGCATTGTGATCCAAAATATGTGTTTAGCACAATTCATATCATGTTATTTGTTTTCCTTCACTTAATAATCACAAGCTTGTGCTATAGTGTCCAATTTCTGAAAACATATTTTATATTTTATCTTGTGTTCTAATTGCTTACAGCAGGAGGGCAAAAGTATAATCTTGATGCCAGATAAACAAATGTGCCCTTAAGTAAAAGTCCCTTTAGAAAACAAACATTAACCAGATGGGGGTAGGAGGAATGAAACAAACAGTACAAAAAAGAAGTCCATCTTTCTTCTTTCCTTTAATTCAGAAACCTTAAAAATAGGAAGATTAACAATTCAATAGCAAATGACCAAAAAGAGCCCATGTTTTCAATAAACCTATGAAAAAATGTTCAATCTAATTAAATCAGAACAAAATTAAATTATCAGTTAAAAACAGTTTCTCATTGAAGCTTTAGGGTAAGTATAGGAAAATAACTCCTTTGGTGGGTGAATATTGAACGTTCCCTAATGGTTCACATGTTGAAGGCTATTGGAAGATGTTGTGGACCTTTGGAAGGTGGAACCTTCTGGGAAGTTTTAGGTCACTGGGGATTGTTCCACCATCTTTTTCTCTTTCTTTTTGCTTCCTGGCTCATGAAGTATGTGGTTTTGATCTTTCACACACTATTACTGTGATGTGCCCAAAAGCAATGGGCTACCTGACCTTGGACTGAAACCTCCAGAACTGTGAGGAAATAAACCTCTTCCTTTTATAAGTTAATTATTTTGGGCATTCCTTTATAGTGACAGTAATCTGACTAACACAGTGGGGGATGTAGATTTAACTTTCTATTTACTTTTCCAGGCAGTTTGGCATCATCTTTCAAAATTTTAAGATACTATCCGCTTTGTCCCAGCAATTCTATTTTTATATTTTTAGGATTTTGCCCTCTGATAAGCTTTCATACTCTCAAAGATATTTTTAGATCTTATAAATAAAGTTATAAATAATATATAACCAACAGTTAGAAACTGAATAAAGAAACTACAGTATCTCCAGGTAAATCTATATGTACTAACACATATAAATGAATATAATATGCTAAATGGGAAGGCAAATTTTACAACAGAATCAGCTTTATTGCTATAAAGATAAAAGTTATATTCATTGTCTATACACTCCCTTTAATATTAAAATTTGCTGATCTTTGCTCCAGACTTATATTCAACAGTCTACTTTACAGCCCTTTTGGATAGTTACTAGGAATTACCAATTTAACGTGTCACGGCAGAAATCTTGATTTACCAGTTCTCTCCTCCCTACCCATCTCCATCCAAGTAAATGGCACAACCATTGAGTCAGTTGCTCATGTCAAATACCTGGGTGAAGAAATTTTTCTTACTAGGTTCCCTGAACCAAACTGTTCAGTGAGAATAAAGGAGTTGGAAAGTTAATCGGACATGCTTTGGTGTGGGCAGCTGAACACATAGCTACTGCAAGTATTACCACTTTTTTAGCTGACGATGAATTAGTCATTGTATGTGACTGATTATTCTCACAAAACTCTACAACTTTCTTCATCTTATACAGTCTCCAACTTACCATAGTTCAACTTATAATTTTTCAACTTTATAATAGTACAAAAGTGATATGCATTCACTAGGAACAATATTTCAATTTTTTTACTTTTTCCAAACCAAGTTAGTCAGCTTTCCATCACTGAGATAAAATATTTGATAAAATCAACTTAAAAGAAGGAAATGTTTATTTTGGATCACAGTTACAGAGGTTTCAGTCCATGGTCAGTTGGCTCCATTGCTTTGGGGCCTGTGACAAAGCAGAACAGTAGGAAGTACATGGTAGAGCAAAGCTGCTCACCTCCTGATGGCTGAAAAAGAGAAAGAAGGGATGGGGTGGGGGGAAATACCTCCTTCAAGGTCATGTCCCCAGTATGACCTCACTTATTTCCATTAGGCCCCACCTCCTAATGGTTCTACCACCTCCCCATAGTGCCACAGTCTGGCAATCAAGCCTTTGGAATGTGAGCCTTTGGGGGTCATTTAAGAACCAAACCATAAAATGGGCTAGAAATATGCAGTATGATACTCTGTTGCAATGCCAGGCAGCAGCAACAGCAAGACAGCTCCCAAACAGCCACACAATTTCAAAAGTAAATCACCAACATTTGACAGTGTGTTGTGTTGCTAAGCTATGATGCTTACATGTATTAAATATGTTTTTGACTTACAATATTTTCAATTTGTGATAGGTTTATCAGGACCCCATTATAAGTTGAGCAGATGAATTTGAGTTTAAGACTTTGGGTGATGACACTTTAATGAAAAATGAGGGGTGCATGTGTTTATACATAAATCCTCTCATGGATTCTCTTTATTGCAGCCTGTTGGACCGGCCAGTAGATGATTGCCAGGTAAGATAGATATCCTGAGAACACCCATTTGGTTCCAAAGTAGTTGTATTACTTTGGATAAGTACAAGAAACTTCCTATTAGGCACTTCCTGTGATGAACTAGTATGTACAGCTGATATATGGAGGTATATAGAACTCATTCTTCTTCAGTTAAATAAAAAACTGTCCTTCCTCAGTTCTATAAATATACTGCCTGGGTTTGTGTCAAAGGATACAGTTCTTTGAATAAATGTATTCAATGTGGCTTTTTATTTAGCCAGGAAAAATACAAGAGTTTTTTTTAAATGATTTCATCAGGTTCCATTCTAAGTATTACTGACAAAGAAAACATTAATAAAGATATGATGCCCCTAATGACCTCACATTCTAGTGAGGGAGACAGACTTGTAAACAGATATGTTAAAGTAGAAAGTGGTAAGTGCTCTTCTGCAGACTGAGCAAAGAGCTGTCAGTGCAAAAACACAGAAGACTCGGCCGGAGGGCATCAAGAAGGTTTAACAGAATAGGTGACATTTGAGCTAGATCTTGAAGGATGGGCAAGTGGTAGCCAAGTGGATGAGGTGATTGCTATATACAGTGCCTAGTGCAGGGCTGCACTTGGTAAGACCCAGTAAATGTTAACATCCAGTTCCATTCAAGGAAGCGTTCCAAGCAGAGGACACCAGTCAGTTCAACTCAAGGAAAACTTATTGAGTACTTGTGTCAGGCACTGCTCCAGGTTCTTCGGCCCTGTGTGCCAGGCACATCCTGTGAAGACAGATAATTATACAAGGGTCTGGTGTGAGCCATGTCCAACTCTACTATTTATAGATTTTGTTCTGAAGATGGAGCAGGGATGTTTGTTTTAACACTGCTGACACATTCCATCTTGATTGCAAACTCCTACTACTACAGCTTTGATGGCACTGAGAAGTAAGCAGCTGATCACTGCTCTAGACTTTGTTGCATGAAGCCAGTGGTGACAGTCCAGCCTGGCTTTACCCTGTGTTCTGGGCCACTTTGGTCTGCACTTGAGGTCAGGTCCAGGCAACAACTCCTCCTCACAGCATAGATGGAAGAGCCCAGATGCCTGCATTTCTCTTCAGCTCACAAATCCAATGGGTTCCATTTGCCCTCACTTTTATAAGCCCTTTCATCAGAACCAGTCACCAAATCTTGATGTTTTATTCTATGGCATATTAGGAAATAATGCAGAATATGTAGAGTCTATACCATTATGTAAATGTATTGTACTAAATATTACCTACACATTCCACAGCTAACACAGAACATTTATAAATATAGGAAATACCTTATAACTGTTTCCAGTGACGGTTTTACTTGCACAGCTAGGTTAAAAACAATAGAGGGTATGTGCTATGTGTTTTACAAACATTATTTTATTTAACTGTGCAACAATTCATTAAGATGGGAATTACTCTAACCATTATGCAAATTAGTAAACTAAAGCACAAAACACTTAACTTACCAAAGACTGAAAACAGTAGAACTAAGATTTGAAACCAGATCTATTCAATTCCAAACCACTTTCTTTGTAGTCAACAAACTCCTAGCATTAATGCTACCATTTATTATGTTTCTAGCATATTCCAGAAACAAAATAAGATGCTCAAATATGTTCTCTAATCCTTGTTCATTTTATGCCTACATGATTTTAAATTATTTTTAATTGACAAAAATTATATATATTAATGGTATGCAGCATGATATTTTGATACATGTATACATTGTGGAATATCCAAATCAGGCTAGTTAACGTCACCTCACATACTTTTTGTATGTTGAAAAACACTCTACTCTCTTAAAGTGGGTAAGTACCTTGCCCGAAGTCAGGTAGCCAACAAGTTATGAATTTTGACTTCAAGACTAGGACTGAAACTCTAAAATCTGTTTTTCTTGTATTATATTACATGAGTGGTTCTCAACACTTAGATACACAGTAGAATAAAATGGGAAGTTTAAAAAAGAAAAAATGGTTCCCTCAGAGAGTCTAATTTAATTGCTCTGGAGGACAGCCCAGGTGATTTTTAATGTGCTGTCTGGCTTGAGAACACTGCTCTCAAACAAACAAGCAAGCAAACAAAATGAGTAGAGAGTATCAGTCTATCATAATAAATTGATGGAAAATGACAATTGTAGGCTATTTAAAGTGATTGCATTTTCCTGCAAAGTACTAAAGAACATGGAGGAACCTGAGAGTAAGATGAACCTAACTTTGAACCTTGGCTTTGACACTCTCTTGATGAGGGGTATACCTTTGAACAAATTGAGTGAATGCTGCTTCTGGTGGCCTCTCATGGTCATAGCAGGGTACACTCAGTAAGCTTTGAAAAAGTCATAGGCAAATAAATTTTCTGGTTTTCCTGAGCAACCTGACTGTAATTTTTACCTCCCTCCATATTTTGCCTCCCACCACTGCCAAATATGCTGCAAGCTACTGGGTGTTTCTTTTCCCCCATCACGTGGAATTATTGGGAAGTGAACAGGAGAGAAGCATTCCCTTTTGGCCATGGATATCAGGGTAGAACCATATATACCTGAATGGCAGGAAAAGCAGGGTGTTTTTAATGTTGTAAACTAGACTTGAACTGTTTTTTTACCATAAAACAACATCTGGGTGGTGATTAGGCTTCCTGGTTATTTGATTAAAGTCTGTGAATGATTTTTCCAGAAATTTACCATGTTTTATATACAAATAGTGTATTTTAGTATCCTTTTGGGTTAAATAGGTTTTGAAGAACTAATGTGGAAGTGAAATGACCATTTATAATATAAAATATTGTTTCTATGAGAAATTTCTTTAAGAAATAGTTTTGCTCCCTTCTAACTCAACAAGTGGGGTGCCCATTGGTCATTTAGAGAAGAGAGGATGAGGCAGCTCAAAGAATCCTGTTTGTTCTCTGGAGTTTAGCTACTGATTATAAGATCACAGCATTTTTTAGGTTAAGGGTCATTTCTTTCCTTCATTTGTGTTCCCCTCCTTCCCAAGCAACCTGTCACATAATTTGAGCATATTATGGGCATTCCATATACATAGATGAGATATGAAACCAACAATGACCCCACTGCACTCTGGTACACAGGACACTGATAGTTCATACCTTGCAATGACAAAATATTCCTAAAATTATTGCCTGTCTTTGCCTATAATCAGGTGTTTTTCAATAGTACCGTTTTAGGAGCCCAAATGGCTACTGCAGTAAAATATGATTTTGGAAATTATGAGCTTGTGGTGTGTTTTACTGGAAAGCTAACAGAAAGAAATGGCAAGCTCAGAGATTTGAATTCTTAGCTTAAGGCACTGTCAGAGATACAAAAAACTTTCTTTACTACCTAAAAAAATGTTTTATTTCTTATACCAGTCGGGCTAAGATATCCGTAAAACAACTTTTAATTTGTTTCTGCAGCTTTCTGCACTACAGTACACTACTTCTGCAATACAGCCTTTCTAAGCATCAGTTAGGAAGAAGGGATTCTGAGAATGGAAATATTTAGGTAGATTCTAATGAATTCATCTAGGCTAAATTACCAAATCCCACTAAGGCCCAGTTTTTGGTATGAGCCTTCCTCCTCCTCTGTATGATAATCTTTCTTTGCTTGATAACCTGTAATTACTTCACTTGTAAGTGTTAACTTTTAAGAGGACAATGAATCTCTTTAGGGTTAATCCCCACTATTTCCTTTGCTTCCAGACCTAGACCTTCCAGAACTTCCTTCAAATCTTAGACCTTAAAGAAGAAAGGAGAAAGAAAAATTGGAAAATATATATGATGATTACAGCCCTAATTTCTACAGTTTATGAGGATGTGGTATGTATTTGCAACTCCTCATTCCACTCCCTTTCCCATGTTCCTTTACCCTCAGCTAATACTTCAGCTAGTTGTGATTATATATCCGACAAGATGACCCAAAACCATCGATCCTGAAATATCTTAACCATTATTGATTCTTCCTTAACTCACTCTAAGCTTCCAGTAATTTTTACAATGGGCATTAGAATACTAGGACTTGTCCAGACAGTCCTTTAGTTTTCAGACATAATCCCCCATCCTGCTCTGTGGTAACAACCAACTTTTATCCTTTTATATAATCATGATTTGTTGCCAAGAAAATATGGTGATTCAGTAGCGTGATGAGCCCAACGCAGCTGATGGGGCATCCTCAACTTTCATTCATTCAATGGTGTATCCTAGAGGAAGTATTCCTCCTTAGAAACTAAAGGCACAGCATTGTGGGGTTAGAAATAAAGTAGGACAAGAGGAATAATAATGAAGACATCACCAGAATGTCTACATTGTGGTTCGTGGTTCTAAGTAGTTTGACAATAGAAGAAATAACATTATATATGCATTAGTTGCTGGCTCATATAATATACCATAACTGTGGGGTAGCTCTTCAGTCTCACAAGTGGCAATGTAAATTGTCAATAAATCATTCCATCATTGCCTCTTTCTGTGGGTATGAAACAGTTGCTTCAATTCTGATGCTTAAAGTCCATTAGTCAGGAGCAGTACTTTATGATATTCCAAGATAATGATCAAGGCAATCCCTAAGTCCATGGATAGTGTTGCTAGAAATAGGCAAAGAAGGCAGATCCCTATCCAGGGTTTTTTTTTTCTTCATGATGATAGAGGTCCAGTGCAATGCATCTGCCATCATGTGGCTGGCAGGTGCTGGGAATGCTGCCATTTTAGGATTTCAGTGTTGACCTCTGACATTGGCAAAGATCACTATTAGTAATCAAATCAATCTTGGTTAAGGGCAGCCCATGCTGCCCCTCCACACATAATCAACATTCCTATTCCCAGGGCTACTATGCCCATGCCCCGACTGTACAAGCACCAAGGTGGCTGAGGAAGACGGCCAGCTGGTTTCCACAGCATTGGCTATATTGCTGACTTGGCTATTAAAAGTCTTTTTTATAGTAAAGTAATATTAATTTTTGATACAAATATTCTCACTCCACCTACTCTTAGAGACCCATTCTAAAACTTCCTCAGACCTTCTTTTAACCAATTTTTCAATGCCATTTTTCAAGTCCTGACTTCTTGGCCAAATAGCTACTTGCCCATGAATCAATGTAGATCGCTACTGCTGACTCTTTCTCTGCCAAGCAGGGTGGACAGTCATATTTTGATGCATACATCATAAAGTCCTCCACCCTGGGATTTTGCTACCATCTTTGGGGGCAGCATCAGAGTAGACTTAACATTGGTCATGAAATCAATAAAACTCTCCAACCTTTCTAGTCAGAATGGGATAAATTTCTATCTTGTTCTCTTTAAAGTCCTCCTCTATTTTAATTCTCCAAGGTTCCTTGTATAATCTTTTCTATAAAAGATAAGAAAAATATAAACCTGGGGTTGGATCAGTAGCTCAGTGGTTCCAGTGCTTGCCTGGCATGCGAGAGGACAGGAGTTCAAATCCTCGCACCATGTCCACAGCGAAGTCTCGGAGTAATGAAAGCCACATGAAAAACTGAATAAAATTCTCTCCCCCCACCTCACTGTTCCTCACTCTCTCTCTTAAAAATAAATAAAGAACAATATAAATCTTATATAGCCTAAGTATTCTCCATGCAAAAAAAATTCTAGAAACAAAAAGAAAGAAAAAAAGAAAAAGGAAACAAGTATCTGCTTAAATAGTTGGAGGAGAAAAATTACAAAGATCCTTATTGATACACTAGAAACATAACATATTTTTATACTTAATTTAAAGATGAAAGAACTGAAATGTGGAGAGAGGGAGAGGGAGGGAGGATTTGTCAAACTTGCATAACTTCCTAAGAATATAAGCAGGGAGCAGGATCCACCTTCTGGTACACTGACAGAAGAAGGAATGCCCCAAGACCATGGTCATGATATGTCTAGGAAGCTCTGGTTTATGGAGGGCGAAAAAGAGAAATGTTGACTGATGGAAGGGAGATTTAAAAAAAACAAAGAACACTTGGGAATGGGTGAGCCCTGAGCACTGAGCAGAGGGTGAGAATCACAGTCAAGTTTCCAGAAACTCCATTACCATCTGTGTTGTTTCTTCTTCATCCTTTTTCTTAGTACATTACCAATAGGTTTTAGAGGTGGATAAAGGGAAAAACATAAAAATATACTCAAGCCCAAAGAAATATTTCTCAAAGATTAAAATAGCAGAGATAGGGAACACAGGTAATCTGATGAATGACAGAACACTTTAACATTCCAACAATAAATATGTCATGTTAACATTGATCAGAAAGTTATATTTTCAGCAAAAGTTAAGTTCTAGTTAACCAAATTGAATTAACATTTTTAAATTAGCGTATGTTCTTGAGACTTAACTTGGCTTCCTCATTTTGTGTGCTATACTTTTGTTGTGACAGAGAACTCTACTGGGTAAACAGGCCCATAAATTGAGCAGATGTCTTTATACTCTAGTAATTCCAGTTTGTGACTTAAAGCAAGATATTTAATCTCTCTGGGCCAAAGGCCTATTTTATCAATTATGAAATAATGAGGAAATGTTAAACATTCTCTGAATCTTCCCCCAACTTTCAAACTTGATTCTATGAAAATTTCAGCTATCCTTACCCACACAGCCTTTAAGTTCTGGAGTTGAAAAATAAGATAGGTTCCAGCAGGGGTCACTAGCGTCACATTGAGCCCTAAATCTGATACCTTCTATGTGTTAGAGTTGACTCTTTACACACTCCATTGCCCTTTATTTGTCTTGATTTTGTTTGAGAACTATATATAGATTGCTCTCTGTACCCATACCTTGTTTGAATTGTTCTGGGGAAAATATAGAATAATCAAGAGACTGGGATATGGGTGACGTGGGGGTGATTCTGGATTAGGATAAGGAGCGTATCATATTGCTACTACATATGCATTTATGATTGTATAAAAACTCAATTCCTCAATAAAATTTTAAAAAGTTAAGATTGGGGGCTGGAGCACTCAGCAGTTGTGGCACATGCCTGGCATGCACGAGTCTGCTAGTTCAAACCCCAGATCCACGCACACAATGAGGTCTCCAAGCAGTGAAAGTCACATGAAAAACTAAGTAAAATTGGTTCTGTCTCTCTCTCACTGTCCCTTTCTCTTAAAAAAAAAAAAAAAAGTTAAGATTGGAAGTTAAAGAGAAATTGGAATAGTTATCTAAACTGATGTTTTTGTTTTTGCTTTTGTTTGTCTTGATTCTTTTACTTTATTCATTTATTTTCACTCTGTCATTGGAGATTATTTACCTCCATCGACTCTAGGGATATTCGGGATAATTTATTTTTAACAATTAGCAATGTTCAATTTTTTAAATTCTGAGAACTGTGATGAGTGTATTTCCTTAAATATACGAGAGTACCTTAAACATACCCCTGTCCCTCCCCTACTCCCCACAAAATTCAATCCTCTCCTGAAGGGTTTTTTCTTTTTTTCCAATTAGAAACTAAAAAATATATTCAACTTCTTTTGAACTCAGAGAATTCTACACTATGCATGAGAATTATATGTCTATGTTGTTTGTACTCCCCAGTAGTTAATTTGTGATATATATGAAGCCAAAAGTGGACTACTTCATATATCCAAGAGCAGGATAAAAATTTCAGTGCCAGTTCTAATTTCAATATCATAAGTTTTTGACCTAAAAATTTAGTGACTCCACATATAACACAGAGAGTCGGGGATCATTCTCTATAATGCTGCAAGCTGGGCATCCAATAAAGTTAGCGATACTTCCCAAAAGCCACAAAACTCCCTAGAGTCCTAAATTAAGACTAAGTCTTGAGTCCTAAGTCTTAGTATCTTTAGTACTGTTGTTATGATTTAGATATGACATGTCCCCAAAAGCTCATGCATGAGTCATTGCAAAGAGTTTAAATGTGAAATGATTGGGTTAGGCAGCCTTAACCTAATCAGTGTGTTGATCCCCTGATGGGTGTTAACCAGGTGCTAGCTTAGGCAGGTAGAGTGTGGCTGGAGGAGGTGTGAACCTGGGAGTGTGCCTTTTGGGGTATATATTTTGCCCTTCTTGAGCAGAGTGTACTCACTCCCTCCTTTACATGCATTCTCTCTCTTTCCCGGTGCCATGTTCCCAGCTGCTTTCCTCCGCCACAAACATCTACCATCTTCTGCCTCACCTCAGGAGGAATGCAGTTGCCCTCTATGGACTGAGACCTCAGAAACCATTAACCCCCAAATAAACTTTTCCTACTTAAAATTATTTTGTCAGGTCTTTTAGTCGCAGTGGCAAAAAAGCTGACTAAACTGCTTTTCAATTTACTACTACTCCGGGGGTGCTCAGTCTGGCCCAAAGCCTTGTTGCTAAATCTGTATGCTATACAAAACTTCACAATGGTTCCATTGTGGCAGGAACCAAAGAAATTTAACTTCTTTTATCATGAACAGTAGCTTCTGGTCCTTTAACCTGGCATACATGGCACCCTTCATGACACTACTCAGCCCAGAGTAATGCTTAATAGGTATTTAGTGGACAAATTTAATCACATTCTTCCTTTGTTTCTTGAAAATAGGAAATAGCTAGGTATTTAGGGAGCTGAGGCAGTAAGATCACCAAGTTTGAGGGCAACTTAGTGAGACCCTGTCTCAAAATAAAAAGTAAAAGGATGTAGCTCAGTCAGAAAGTGTCCCTAGTTCACTCTTCCCTATTGAAAATAAGCAAGTAAAAGATAATGTATTTTGGGCAAACTAATATAATCTATCCCTAAAAAAATCACCGGGAGCCTAATTATAGCCATTTTAAGAATTAAAGAAGCCATAATTTACATTAATGATTATGAGAGTATAATGTAATCTGTAAATTATGTCTCTTAAATTTCTAGAGGTCAAACTTTGGATCTAGAGTTTGTAATAGAATATCCCTCTGATCTCTTTCAGCTACAAAATTTAATGATTCTAAACATGAACATACAATATATAAGTATGTGTAAAATTCTGGGTTTCTAAAATAATTTTTAATGCTTGAAAGATTCTGATTACAGAGTAACACACATTTATCACAAAATTTCTAACATATAGGAAACAAAGACAAAACTAAAAATCACTCTTAATGTCTTCCTTCAGGAATAACTACTATTAACATTTTGACTTAGCTACTCAATAAATACACCAAAATTGACTGACTAAAATATTCCCCAGTCATTAGATATTTTTATGCATTATTAATGACTGCATGTGATTGTCATATTAATATTTGACAATTTATTTCATTAATATTCTATTATCAGATAGTTTCTAGAAATTTTTGTTATACTATGACTTCAAAATTTATCTTAACTGGTAAATCTTTTTATGACTGTATATACATATATATTTTTTACCATGCATATTTTAGTACATACATTTTTTTCTTTTTTTAAAATTAGTGCCTTGTGGATAAACATAAAGGGGATTTCACTATGGTATATTCATATATGTACATAGGAAAGTTATATAAAATTCATTCTACTTTTCCCTTATACCACCCCTCATCCTTTCTCTTCAATCCCCTTCCTCTACTCAACTGATCTTTCTTCTATTTTCATTTCTATACTTTTGTTTTAAGGAGAGAGAAAGAGAGGGCGAGAGACAACATCTTTATTTATTTGTTCATCTGGACTTTGTTTCTCTGACACTTAGTTGTGTATGTGGTGCTGGGGTTCAAACCAGGGTCCTTATGCATTTCAGGAAAGCATTCCAACCTCTGAGCCACCATTTCTGCCCCATTTCTGTACTTTTTATTCAATCTATTGGGGTAAGTTTCTTTGGCCTTGTGTGTAATTGTTAAACTGTTGTTAATAGATTTCAAACCCAGATTCACTATATTTTCACTCTGGGAATTTCCTGGCTTGGTAGTTTTACTATGGGGCACCCACAGACAATGTCAAAAATGGCTAGATGTGGTCAGGGAGGAGAGCAATCTACTTACCTACTAACCTCCCACGCGGGCCAAAGGGCCTTCCCCCTTCTTGGTCTCACTTATCTTGAGACCACTTTAGGCAGGTACTGAAGCAGCAGCTTCCTGATAAGCTAGGTCCAAGGCCTTGCTTTTTCTAAAAGGCCTTTGTCCACCTGCCAAGAGCTTCGATCTTTGCCCAGAAATAAAGAGAGCAAAGCTCACACATTGCTTTAGTTTAACCTCAGATTCTAGAAAAAAAATTTAGTGAATGTGGTATATATGTGGCTTTAGGAATTTACCAGGACACTATTTTCAGAGAAATAATATTTTTAAAGGTATTAGCAAAGGGGAACCATGAGCTATTTGAGCATTCATCCAGGGCCTTTTGTTTTTCAGTAGTTTTATATATTATTTCTAATCTTTTCAGCAATCCAATGAGACTGGTACTATTACTGCCATTTTGTAGACAAGAAACTAAGCTTCAGAAAAGGTAGATCATTGGCTCAAAGTCACAGGGTTATAGATTGCCAGGACCAAGATAATACCCAGACATGTATGTGTTTTAAGTTTTTTTTTTTTTAAATTTAATGTTTCTATTAGTGCATTATAGTCATATATAACATTGGGATTCATTTTGACATAAGCATACAGGCATGGAATATAATTTGCTCCACTTCAGTTCCCAGTACGTCCTTTTTCCCTCCCCTCCTCCCTCCTCCTGCTCCACTTCCTGTACTCCTTGCAGATGAGGTTTTATTTAAAAGGATCAGGGGAGTGAAGCTTTAAGTTTGCAAGTGTTTGTTCTTATATTTCTGTCTTTATATTCAACATCAGTTTCCGTCCACTTTTTTTGAACCATGTTTTTCAGCAATCAAAGGATTTATTGCAGGATGTTCCCCTGCCAGCAAAGTCTACTGAGCTGAATCACAGACATTACCTTGCCTTCTGTCACTATCCATAATTTATTTATGGATCACTGGTTCCCTTTAAGCATTATTTCCAAGTTATGTATTTTGAATGATCTTTTCAAGGCTTTTGGGAGGATCTTAAGGGAGAGTTCAGTAAAGACATTTTATAGATAGT
The DNA here is from genome assembly GCA_004027875.1 of Aplodontia rufa. Lineage (NCBI taxonomy): Eukaryota > Metazoa > Chordata > Mammalia > Rodentia > Aplodontiidae > Aplodontia > Aplodontia rufa. Next base: position 22,069 of record PVKS010018563.1, on the reverse strand, counting down.
TTTAAGTAGGAAGCAAATGATTATATTCCTTGAATATGAGTCATTCAGATTTGGCTGGCTGAAGAAAAGTAGTATTCAAAGAAGGTAAGGGATGAATTGAAAGAGTAAATGACCAGGCTAATACTCCATGGGAGGTACAACATATAATTGCTACAAATCCCAGAAATTGAAAAGAAGTTTTGGTAATATCAACACAATGAACTGAATGTTTATATGTCCCCAACCCCCTGTACCCTCAATTCATAAACTGAAATCCTAAATTCCCAGTGTGATGATATTTGGAAGTGGGAACTTTGGGGGTGATTAAGCCATGAGGTTGATCTTATGAATGGAATTAGTGCCCTTGCATGAGACCCCAAAGAGCTTCCTTGTCTCTTTCTGCAGTCTGCAACCCAAAAGAGGACTCTTACCAGAACCCAACTACACTGACACCATGTCTTCTATTTCCAGTCTCCATAACTGTGAGGAATAAATTTCTGTTGTTTATAAACTATTCAATTTATATTACTTTGTTATAGAAGGCCAAATGGACTAACAATCAGATGCACAAACATGATAGAAAGTTATTTTGGATTTATTCAGAGAACAGAGAACATATCCGCATTATACCTCATTGTATTATATCATATGCAGTATATATGTGAATGGATTTATTGCAGGGACTTGATCTTCCATTACTGGGGAGCTGGTTAAGAAGTCACTGTAAGTGTATATCCGATCTTGCAGTTTGAAGTCCACAGGCAAGCAGTTTTGTCGAGGGATGGAGGGGGCAGCAAGAACAAGCTTGATCCCATAAGCATGAGATGGAGCCTACAGAACAGACTGAAACCCTCATCAGTTCTTGTCTCTGACCATGGTAATATGGGTAACCTACAGGAGCCAGTCCTTTCTTTATGGAACTGAAAACCCATACCTGGCTCAGGTGTCAAACAAGATAAAGGAGGATGTAACAGAAGGTAAAGGTAGCCACTGCCTCCTACCACTGAGGAGAGAGCCAGCAAATAAGTGACAACATGGTCAGTGTAGAGGAGCTGCAAAGTGGCTATTTCTTTACTTATACCTGCCCCATCTCCCACAAGAGTCTCTCTGGCCCACCCAACCAGAAACACACAGGAGGATACAAAACACAAGAAATTTAGCTCAGGCTAGCCAGGTTGGCATATTACAAAGTTACCACACTAAACAACAATATTATGTTGAATAACACTAGGAGAACAAAGTAGTATTGGCCAAAATAAAATGAACTAATTCCTCGGGAATCTAGTTCAGGAGTTTTGTAACTAAAACAGCCCCTTCTCCCTCGGAGTCTTGCTCTCTCTCTGCACTTTACCAGGTATGGAGCACGGATCACAGAACCCTCTCTCAGGGGGTCACTGCCTGCACATATGCTGACCCAGAGAACAGGGTTCTGGGCTTGTCTCTCTACTGTTAACTAATATTCAAGTCACATCGCTTGTGCTTTGATGTTGTTTGCCATTTCTTCTTCCCAGATAATTCCTGTCTTAGTTCATTTGTGCTTCTGCAACAAAATACCACAGATTGGGCTATTTGTAGACAACAGGAATTTATTTTCTCATGGTTCTGGAGATGGGGAAGACCATGATCAAGCTGCCAGCTGGTTCCATGTCTGGAGGGCCAGTTTCATCAATGGCGTCTTCTCAAGGTGCCCTTCTCACGGGGCAGAAAGCAGAAGGGCAAAACCAGGTCAAACTCTCTCCCTCCAGCCTTTGATAAGAGCATTAATCTCATCCATGAAGGTGGAGCTTTCATGGCCTCTTCACCTCATAAAGGCCCTACCTCTTGATGGTGTTGCACTAGAGATTAATTCAGTGTGTGGAGACATAAACTTTCAAATCACAGCAATTCCTTTCTCAAATCTCCAATTCTCAAAACTTTCTCTTAGCTTTTTTATTTGTTTCCTGTTGCTACTATATTACCACAAACTTAATGGCTTAAGACAGCACAAATTTATCTTATAGTTCTGGAATTCTGAAATGAGTATTGCTAAGCTAAAATCAATATGCTGGTAGGGTTGTGTTCCCTTTGGAGGCTCTAGGAGAAGATGTGTTTTCTTCCCTTTTCTATCTTTTAAAGTTGCTCACATTTCTTGGCTCCTGGCCCCCTTCCATCTTTAAAGTCAACAATTACTGTCAAGTCTTTTCACGCTGCAGCACCACAGTCATAACCTATGAAACTACTTTGGGCTCCCCAGGATAATACAGGGTAATTTTTTTTAAAAGACAGAATCATTTTTTTTTTCTTTCTGGTTTTTGTTTTTCTGACACTTAGTTGTGAATATGGTGCTGGGGTTCAAATCCAGGTCCCCATGCATTCCAGGCAAGAGCTCTACCACTGAGCCACTGCTCCAGCCCTAATTTCTTTCTAACTGATTAACAACTTTAGTTCTATCTGCAGTCTTATTTCTCCTTTGTCATGTAACCTAACACATTCACAGCTTCCAGGGTTCAGGATGTGGCCATCTTTGGGAAGTCACTATTCTTTCCATTCTTTTTCATAGCCTGAGTTATTTGTAGATTAGAAGTTAAAACTCGTGTACACTCCACATTAAAAATGAAAATTTATCTTAAAAATCTTTCAATAGCTTCCCATTTGCTCCAAATTAAAAAAAAAACAGATTTTTAAAAATTTTACATTACTGTGGATTGAACTCAGGGCTGTTCTAACCCCTCAGCCACATCCCCAGACCTTTTTAGATTTTTGTTTTTTCAGACAGAACATCCCTTGATCTTTGATTTTGCAAAATCTGTGTTATTAGGTAACAAAATTTGAGCTTATATTGAATTTGACAAATTAAGTTTTATGGTATCTAGAATATCATATAAGAAATATCAACTGAGAGAGAAACAAAATTATCGCATATAGGCAAAGATGACATCCAGAGTTGTGCAGTGCATAAGAAAAGAAAAATCCTAGAGAAAATGAAATTGACTTACTTGGGTGAAATGTTTTTCCTTTTAGGGGGAAGAAGAGATGGTAAAAGGGCAGGCATTTGAAGACACATGCAGAATGATTTCTCCATTTCAAAATGATGATAAAAACATTTAAATCATGGCACTAGCACACCTTTTAGGAAAAGGAGTAACCAGAGTAATCAGAGTAAGCACACTGTATATTTTTTAAGAGATATGTCCAGTTTTCAAGTGACGAAACAGACTCAAAGAATAATTTCATTTAACTGTGGCTGTTTTCTTCTTACTCTCTGGGCCTGGATATGTTTTGGGAAAACAGGGACACTTTTTCACACAGTTTCTAGGGAACCATCTTCTTATTGAAACACCTTCTACAAAGGAATCATAAAGAATTTTGTCTCCATACAGTCAGTATTGTAACCCTCCTGTAGCCAAAATGAACTACACTTTTTGTAGCTGTATTTGAAGTTCTTTAGTACAGGGATTGTGAGGAAGGTTTTGATTCCCTTATTCCAAAGACAGCAGGCACCACTATAATCTTCTATGAATTTATAGCAGACACTCTGACTCTCTTATCTGCTTTTTGTTTCAACTGTTCTATTGTTACGCTGTACTGGTGACATCCTTGTCTTATTGGCCACTCCAATCTATCTCTTTTGGGGACCCCTGACCATATAAGTATCTGCTTAAAGTCCTTCCATCTACTTCTGAAATCATAAGAAAAAACAAAACACTTCAATCTAGTTGGTAATATTGAATTCAATCTTTAACGTTCTCTTCAATCCATGATTCAATGGAAGTTTTGTTTCTGAGAATTACTTTCATCTAGATAAACAGCATCATCCCAACAGCTATGGTTATTCCAAAAGCTAATCTCAAAGCAAACAAGATGGCAGCAAATTCAACTAATCCAAAGGGGATAATTGGGGGCTGGAGCAGTGGCTCAGCAGTTCCAGCGCTTGCCTGGCATGCACGAGAATGTGGGTTCATGCCCCAGTACCACGTACAAAATGAAGTGTCAGAGCAATGAATCTCTCTCTCTCTCTCTCTCACTCTCACTCTCACTGTCCCTCTCTCTCTTAAAAAAAATCAAATTAAAAAAAAATAAAGGGGATAATTGGAAGAAGATCTCTCCAGGCTACACATCAGTCTTCATTGTGTTTCACCCAGAGGTGAACCGATTATAAGGCTGGGTGTACATAGTCATAACAAGAATGAGAGCAGCATGGATACAACCCAGTGGTGCTGAAAGGAGAAACAATATGATCGCCCCTTGACTTGGGTAACCACAACAGTTGCTGATGGAAAGACAGTGATGGTCCACTTTCATGGCAGATCTCCTACTCTTTCTGCAGTGACGTGAATGTGGTGACTTGTGTGCTTGGCAGACTCTACAATACTAGAGATACAAGCCATCCTGAGAATTGTCCATTTTCCACCCGAGAGGGACAAAGCCTAGACCAACAATGAAGTAACTGTAAAAAATCATGACAGTCCAATGTGTCTACATGATGAAGTTCGCACTTCCTCTAGTCATATGTAAGAGCCAATATCACAAGACAGTCACTCCCAGCCATCGTAGAACATATGGCTATAGCACCACGGGCTATGATGGGGCCCTGGTGACACAGTCTTTTTAATTCTTGGAGATTTTCCAACCTGGTAAGTGAACAGAATATACCCATTTGTGGTGAAGAAGATGGTTTTCTACTCTAAGGAGTTATAGATTTTCTTTTTCTGTGCACACGTTTCCATGTGCGGCAAGTCCATGTGTGCGGCTTCATTGTCATGCTTTCAAGTTATAGGATGCTAAAGCAGATTATGCTGTTTTCACTGTAAAGCACTCAGATTCTCTTCAAGAGAATTCAGTATCTTGGTTTGAAATGCAACCTTAGTCTGGTCTTTTGTATCCATTCCTCAGCAGTCGCATATCCAGGATGACCTGGGCTCTTTCTGAACAGGCTTTCTCCTCCCTGGATAACTTCATCATCGGCGCCTCCATCCAGAGCAAACAGAAAGCTAGAAAGCTGGTCCTGATTGCCAGAGTCTGGAGTGTGAGATCTGCTCCAACCCATGAATCTATCCTTAATTTTTATATTGAGACAAGGTCTCACTAAATTGCCCAAGCTATCCTCAAACTTGTGATCCACCTGCCTCAGCCTCTCGAGTAGCTGCAATTACAGGTTTGCACCACCATGACCAGCAAAACCTAGATTCTTAACATAACCTAAACAGCTCTGTTTTCCTCTTCAATCTCATCTTACACCCCTCTTCCCTTTCTTTTGGCCCTTTCAGTTCTATAAGTTTTTAAAATTTGTGCTTTTTTTTATGTGTACATTTTTTAAACAGTTTCTCAAATTTACCACATTATAACAAGCTGATGGTAAGCAGTCCTTCACTCTTCTGTTCTGAACACAAAAATAACCTACAACTAAAGCTACTTGAAGTCTGTAAAATCAAGAGAGTCCCCCAAGTAGGACCTCCAAGTCGAGTACAAAGCAGAAACTTAGACGCAAACATCTTGTAGAACTGTTGCAACCAGAGGTAGACCTGAAAACATGAGATGAATTCTAATAACCCCCCTTGAACAGATCCTGTTCAAGCGTCCATGCTTTAGATCCTGAGAGGACAGCTTGACCTGAGCTCTTTAGATAAATCCAGCCAGGAGTCTTAAAAGATTGCACTCACTTTGAAATGGAGACTAAAGGAATTGAATCAATACGCTGAGGTAAACAAGATTTCTTCATATGTCAGGATCATGAATGAGAAAATATCATTTGCAGAAATCAGAACCCATGCACAGATGCAGAGTCTGAAAGCATATCACCTGGCTAAGAGACTTGAAGCTGAGAAATAAACCTAACAAATGATCCAATTCTTTTACTCAAGTTGAGACCATAGAAAAGTACCCTACATAGACTACTGTCTTACAGTGAAGTCTCTTCTAGTGTAGATCATATTCAAAGTTGAAAATCATGCTATAAAACAACCATGTATGAGAGTCAGCAGATCAAAAAATAGGAGCTGAAGCTTAAAAGAGTAGAATCACATGAAACATTAACAAAATATATTTAAAATGTTCAGAGGGATAAAGGAGGGAATACTAACCATGAGGAAAGAAAATAAGGATCTGAAAAAAATCTATTACAAAATTTAGAAATCAAATAATGATCTATCCCATCCTAGGGCTTTAGTAAATGTCCTTCCTTCTGCCTGCTTTCAAATTCCTGCTCATCTTTAAAGTCTCAGCTTGAATGTCATTTCCTTAGGAGACCCTTTGTCAGCCTCTGAGAAGTTGTTAGTTTCCTCCATTATAAGCTCCTGTGACCCCTTAATCGCTCTTTTTAGCAATGCTCATCACATTAAAAAAATTTGCCCAATGTATATTTCTTCTGTATGACTTTAATGGCAGGTACTGTCTCTGTTTTCTACAGTTCCTCCCTTTGCTGTGCCTATCTAAGTGTTCAATGCATGGAATATTGACAGGGCAACCATACACCCTCATATCTCCTAACTGAACCGTGCTGCCTTGAGGGTTTTGGGGTTTTTTTGCTTGCAGTACTGAGGACTGAACCAGGACTTCACACTGCCAGGCAATCAACCTACCCCTGAGCTACATTACCCAGCCATTTTTATTTTATTTTGAGACAGGGTCTTGCTAAATTGCATAGGTGGGTCTTAAACTTGTGATCTTCCTGCCCCAGACTCCTGATTAGCTGGGGTTACAGGCCTGTGCAACCATGCCCAACCTTTGAGTTAGTATTAATGGTTTCTTTCACTCTTTAACCCATTTGAGTTAATAAGTTGTGTAAATACCCTAATTATTAGATAATAGATTTATTGAACTAAAATTCCTAATTCACTAACTCTTTCTACTCCTTTTCGTGAAAGCTTATTGGAAGATAGACCCCTTGCTTTCTTTGATCCATCTTGTCTTCTAATTTACAAACTTTCTCCAGACCTCATTTAGCTTTATTCTTACCTAGCTAGTTTAGACTGAGCTCTTTCTTGAAAAGTACTCTAAATCTTAAATCCTTACTTTCTCCTGCACAAAAATCTTTGAAATATCTAGGTGTGAAATGATCCACTCAATTTCTTTGCTTCTTTACCTGCATTGATGTATTTTGTGACTTTTTTTTCTCCCTGTAGCAGCCACTAGAAGGAGAAAGAAGTGAGTTGATGCCACTGCAAATTCATGGTGTCCAAACCAGGCCTGTGTCTAAAATCCTGGCAACACTACTTAACCCTAGCACTGATCACACCTTTCTAAATCTGATTGTTCTGCTAAACCAAATTTCTCTGGGGCCTGTTTCTTTTATTCATCTCCATTCCTCTAGCATGCAGCATATTTACTAGCACAAGGTAAATGCTGGGAAAAAATATGCTTGATAAGTGAATGAGTGAGGACTGGAATTGAATGACAAGACATTAATGCAAGAAGCATTAGTAGGAACAAATGAAATTAATTGTAATTTTCATGTTGGGTGACAAGATTAGCACTTGATTTATAAACTTTTGTAAATATGGCAAAAGAGACAAGTGACTCTTTTGTGTTTCTCATTTATGAGATGATACACAGTAATTGAAACTATAGGTCTTTCATAATAGAATTTAGCTATATTTTTATTTTCCTAACTGACCTCAAATGCCTTTACGTACCTGTTCTAAGGCATCAAAATGGCACTGAGATCCCACAATGTCTGAAAATGTTGTCACTGGAGACTGCCAGTTTATATATTCCAAATATGTTCTTAGCCTTATAAAATACACTCCATTTTACTGAGTTGCCATAGTTTCTACCCTAGGAAAATCTCCTTCTACTTGACCAACCTTCTAGGCCATGATGTGGACCTACTCATCCTGATCCTAACCTCACAGTTCACTGTCTGTTCTACCACTGCTGGCCTCTTTGTTCTCAATGGTTGTCCAGTTCTTGGCCATTGGTAGTTATAAAACTTTCTTGCCTCCCTCCTTACCACCTATTAGCTAGATTCCTAAACGATTCTGAATTTGGAAACCATGAACCCATTATCTCTTGGATCAAGATTAAGTCTCATCTGTGTAAATCATAGTCACAGTGCAGTTGAGTCACAGAAGTTGTCATTTTAAATATCCAGAAAACCCAACAGCTTCCACTGAACTGCTTTAAGTGACTTTATTATTTGTTTTTTTTCCTCCAAAAATCTAAAAGCAAAAACAAAAACAACAACTAGTAATCATTCACTAGGACACATTCTCTCCTTAGGATTTAGGGTAAATAATTATCTAGCAACTCAAGAAGTGTGTTTTTTGTTGTGGTAATGTTAAGTGGTGACCATCACTGAGGAACAGCTTAAATTCACTCAACTGAGGAGATTCTATTCCTAGATCCTACTACTCTGCCAAGCAAGAAACATAAGCTGGAGAGAGAAGAGTTGAAATTAGAGACTGCCAAGTAATCTTTGGCAACAGTGTGGGCTATGTCTAGGTGAAGCAAAGGGCCATATTTATGTGGAAGACTATTCTTACTCTCATGTCTATGCTGTTATGCTTCTGTGTTTTCATAATAAAGTTTATTACTCTGTATCTAAAATTCGAGAAGCAGAGTGATACAGTGAAAAGAGCTTTCAGACCAAGGAATTGGAGTTAATTCTGATATTTACTAGGTGTGTGATCTTTGGCAAATCACCAAATTTAACTGATACTTGGTCTTCATCTGTAAAATGGGAAGAATAATACTTAGTTCACTGAGTTGTTACAATAATGTATAAAAATGATATTTAAAGTACCTAACAGACCATCTGGCACAAAATAGGCAACTATTTAAAACAAGTTTTTGTTAAAGTTATCGTTCCATTATTGGTTTTTGTCTTCTTATTTATGCACTTGTACTGGGTCTTAGCACTTCAAATTAAAGAAGAGAGTGAAGTGGGTTTTATTTTGGCTTAAAAAATATGCAATAGGCCTGGTTTGCTAAGAGGAGTAGGCTATTTAGATAAGTCTATTTGATTTCAGGACGATGTCCAGCCTTATCCTTCAGCAGCTCAAGTACTGCTTGTTCCAGAAGTGCGCTGCTGAAAGAGTAGAGTCATACGAAGTCAGGTGTGGGTGTTTCAAGACATTAATGCCAGGACACAGTTTTGGAAACATGGTCATCCAGTAACATTTATTGCTTTTCTGTGCACAGAAACTCAACTGGACAATGTGAGGTAATTCAGAAGAACAGATCAAATAATACAATTGTATATAGTATTGGATATATTTATGTCTAGACTATCAAGATTTTTAAGTATTATTAAAGATCAGACTAATGCCTTCATTTTGTGGATGAGGGAACTGCAGTCTAAAGTTAAGTAACTAGCTTAGGTTAACAAAGCCAGCTCTTTTTACTTAAATGTAGTGCACTTGCCACAGCACTCTGTTCTGATCCATGTAGAAATTTAGGGAGACCTTGTCTAAAGAATAACTCAAAAGATATATAAATCAATGCAATTACTTCCAGTTTTTATATAGAATATCAAATTCCTTATTATAAAAGATTTTCTTATAAAAATATTGGGAAGACAAGAAGTACATTCTCAGTGACTTGGCTGGGAATTACTTTTGGTATCTAAATGGCAAATGCTTCTTGCAGAACATGGTAGCCCCCTGAAGGAATGCTACAGTGATTGAAATGCCTGGGTTTAGGGCAGTGAATGAGTGAGAGATCTTGGAAGCTTGTACATGAGACCTAGAGAAAGGTGTAAGAGTGGTCTCCTGGGACCAGAAAAGAGCAGGAGATTGAGAAGCTAGAAAGAATAGAAAGCAAACGATGGAGCTGGTAGTACAGGCCCTGGCTTACCTGTAGTTTATTTTCTGATCTCCCCAAGATTCATAATAAAATTTTGTGAAGGTATTATTTCAAGATATAGGAGAGGAAAACATTTTTTTTCTAAAATTTTATAAACATAAAATTCTAACTTCCAGAGAAAAGTCAGGGGTCTAAGGTGTTGGCTGGGGCTCTAGTTGAATTTGCCTCCCTCTATCAAATTCTCACTGGTGAAGGGCAAAATCCAGCTATCCCTCTCAAAATTCTTATGTGAGATTTTTGCTTTCTTTAGTTTCTTTTTACTGCATAGGTTCTGGTTTGTAATTTTGTGGGAGAAATGATGAACCCATATTGATAAAATGTGTTTTTATATCCTTGACAACTGTAAAACTATATTTTCTAACTTAAATCTCATTGATTTTGAGTGTATTATTCCAGGGTCAAAGGAAAAGGAAGTTGGTACTGTGAAATATAAGAAACTGGGCAATTAGAAGTTAGAATTATAGGTCAGCATCCTAAGGATGAAGGACTTCATGGTATCCAGGCACTGTAGCAGGTGAATGTGGTCTGTCTGGAACCACTAGGCTATGGGTATAACATTTATTTGTCATGCCAGCATTATAATTGCCTTTAGCCTCTACATTATTTCTCAGAGTTTTCCTGAAATTATTCCCATGATACCAGTGGCTAGATCAGGAATACTGCCTAGATCCTGGCTGACTAGATTTGACTGCCTTTGGTCATAAGAAATAAGAAAATGGTGTGGAAAGGAATATTAATTTTATGCTGCTTGAACAAAATGGAGAGAACCAGCCAGGATCCAAGCTTGGCTATCAGTAACACCAAGAAGTGTTGTCTGGCCTTTGTCTTCTTCAGGCCTCCATGCCACCACCTCTGCATACAGGGGCCATATGAGATCCCTCAGTGTGTGAACACAGCCTCTTTCATGAACTCCAGAACTCCAGCAGATCGTCTGTTGGTGTTGCTCCTCCACATGCCAGCATCTAGGAAGGGCTCTCTTCATTTGGGCCACTCTGTCTGCACTCCCCAAAGCCTAAATAATCTCCAGGCCCAGAGGGAAGAAAATACTCCCCACTCACCTGCATGCCAAGGTGTCCTCTTAAGAACCTATTGCCTATCCCAGGATCCTCCTCTTCCTAGAGTCTTTCATACTGTCCATTGTTTTTGAAGGAACCTGTAATTTCAAGATGTGGTCTACACTACTAGTCGAGAGAAATGGGGCACAGAAAATAATATAATCCAATATCAGAAAATCTGGTTCTTTTAGACATCTTTAAGTGTTACATATGGAGACTTTCAGACTTTAGCATATCCCATTTCCCCCTGGAGTGTTGATTAAAACAGAGATTGCTGGACCCTAGCTCCAGAGCTTCAGGTTCAGTACATTTGGCAAAGGGCCTGCCAATTTGCATTTTAAGCAAATTCCCAAGTGTTATTGATGCTGCCAGGTCAGGAACCACATTTTGAAAATCACTGTCCATTGTGTAGTTGAGACCTAAAAAAAAATCACAACAAAATGTCATAGTCCAGCATCACAATGTCTGGATTGTAGTAACACATGCTGCTCCCACAGGTGTCACATACTGAGGGCATGTTTGACCAAGGAGTGTAAAGCTGTTTTGCAGGAAATTACTCTTATCTTAAAAATTGACATTTCAGGGCTGGAGCGGTGGCTCAGCAGTTTCAGTGCTTGCCTCACATGTGCAGGGACATGGAGTTCAAACCCCAGCACCGCATGCACAATGAAGTGTCAGAACAATAAAAGCCAAATGAAAAAACTAAATAAGAATTGATTCTCTCCCCCCACCCCCACTGTCCCTCTCTCTTTAAAAAAATTTTTTTTTAAAAATTGACATTTCAGACAAAATATTACAGAGTGAGATGGTAAATCATCTCAAAAGCCAGCCAGGCACCCCCATGGCATCTCTTGTATTCACATTTTCACAGACAATACAGAGTAGTGTTTTCCAGGCCCATACAAAACAGTAGTCTTTGCACCCTATTGGAATACCCTTGGGAAATCAGGGAGTGAATTAAGTTTTTATTTTTCTTTGAAGGCCATTTTCTAATAGCTAATCCTGGATTTATCCTATATTTTGCTCAGATGCAAGTTAAAGTCAGAGTTACAATAAAGAGAATGGATGATAATGACATAAAACAAACAAACACAGTGGGAGATAACAAAAGAATAGTAAGGAAAATTAGCAATATAGTTCCTTCTTTTATATGGGAGAATTATGTCACTTAAATAACATCATAGATTTTCCTGGTCTCAAAAATGATCTAAAAGTTGTAGTCCAAGACACCTAGAAGGATGACAGTTAGGATTGAAATGCTTCTGGCCAATGTCATGGCTGTTACCAGATGCTGGCACTTCCTGCTGTGTGTGTTTACTATCTCTGAGAACCATCCTTAGACACACATGTAAGTCCACCATGCAGAGGAGACAAAGGATGTTGGGCAGACCCATCAAGGCAGAGAGTGTCCACTGTGCTCCAGGTGTTAACTCTCACAGTATTTAGAAACTCAAAGAAGGTGCAAGATTTGAACAATTTATTTATGACTGCTGATCTTTCCGAAGGATATTGGTAGAGAATTAGAAAGCAGTGTTTATAATTTTGTGCTAAGGGCATTGCCTAGGTCCTCTAGGACAGAGCCCCTCAGAGCCCAGGGGAAGTTGAATGTGTGCATGAGTACAGTTAGGAGATTGGTAACATCAAGGATATTATAAATGCAGAGATGAATAGGTGCTGATAGAAGAGCCTGCTAGTCATCAAAACGCTTACTTTGAAATCAAAACAAACCTCGAAGTGGAGTTTATCTATTGCTTTGCTTCTTTCCACCCAAGAAATGAAATCATATTCTTTCACATGGCTGAGTCCCAATACTGGTAATCAAATTACTGAGTAGTACATCATCTTAAATTGAAGACTGAACCTTGCAGTGCCCAGTGTCCATTAGCCATCAAATGATATTGCATTAATAAACCCAAGCAGAGGTATGATGTTACACTGTAAATGCATTTGAAGGATTTTTATTATCGTTCTGACTTAGTGTGCCGGCATCATCTCCTTCAACCTTATGTAAACTAAGCTAGGTATTTAAAGAGATTAAGTGTTTCAGAACCAGCCTTCTTTACCATTTAAGGCACTTCTGCAGTTAGTAATGAATCTCCCTGGGTTTTAATATTTGTCCTTAAAATGGAACAGATAGATAATAGAGAAGCGGAGTTTGTAACAGAAATGTCTTTATGTATATGTGTATATGCACACATTTACCCTGAAAAATATACAATATTATTCTTGTGGTTGTTTATAAATTTTACAAATATATATAAATTCATTTCTCTTTTCATTCAACATTATGTTTTGAAACTACTTCTTGTTACTATACTTAAAATATTTGTTTCTCTTCTGTCGGGGGGGAAAGGGGTACTAAGGATTGAACGTAGGGGTTCTCTATTGCTGAGGTTGACCTTGAACTTGCAAGTCTCCTGCCTCATCCTCCTAAGTAGCTGGCATTAGAGGCGTGCACTGTCATGCCCAGTTTCCTTCTCACTTCTGCATAAGAGAATGTGGTATATCCCTCCACTCAGGTCTTATTTGTACACTTTAGTAGAATTTTATATTTTTCTTATATATTCAGTATTGATAAATATAAGGGGACTTACATTTTTGTTACTGTATTAGTCCATTTTCCAATGCTACTATAAAATACCTGAGGCTGGGTATAAAGAACAATTTTGCGTTTTTATAGCATCCCCCTATTGAGAGACAAAGCAGGGTCCCACCAGAGCTACATCAGTTACTTCCAAAGGCAACCCTTGCAAGGACCTAAAGACCCCCTTGTAGGCCCTACTTCTTAAAGCTTCCACACCACCTCTCAGCACCCCCATTCTGGGAACCAAACTTCTAACACATGACTCCTTGGGGAACACACTCAAACTGTATCCAAACCCTGTAAGTGGCATTATGATAGAGGATCTCCCCAAAAATATATAATGGGGGGAACTCTCTGAATATAATAATAATAATAATAGTAATCCCTCCCTCCCATATAGGAGGCTTCTTCCCAGATACTCCACTCCACATTTTCACCTGGTTAAGGGCTAAGGAAAGTGTTTGCGGCTTGAGCTCTAAGCCCTGCCAGAGTGGGAGCCTGTGTGGAGACCCTTTAATCCCTCCCTGCCTTTCTCTCCCTTCTCTGGGGAGCTGTTGTTAGTGAGGCTGTCTTGCTCCTTGTCTTTGTACTCTCCATATATAATCAAGTACAACCTCCTGAAGCTATAAATTGCTAAGGTTCCTGCTCCACCATGTCCAGGAGAGCAGCATTATACCCATGGTCCATGCTGCAGGATTTATTACATCTGTTTTCCTAAACACTTTGCCAGTGTCTGAGCCTCCTTTGTCCCATTTCAGCGTCTTATTTTCTAATTGTTGGAGGGAAAACAAACACTACAGATTTTTATGTATTAATTTCATATTTAGTTCTTATTTCTTTTTCCTTTATTTTAATTCAGTACTTATCTTTTATTGGTCTTAACCTACAGGGTTTGTGTCAATAATAAGTATCTTTATCTTATTCCTGAGTGCTCAATGTAAAGGGAATGCTTCCAAATATTTTTTCCGTTGATATGGTCCTTGCTTTAGGTTTTTGATAACTTCATCTAAGTAAGGGAATTGCCTTCCATTTCTAGTTTCCTTAAGAACCTTTTACCATATGGTTATTTTCTACATCCTTGGAGTTGGTCATATGAGTTTGTCCTTTACACTGGGTGTTATGGTTTGAATGTGCGGTGTCCCCCAAAAGCTCAAGTGTGACAATTCAGCAAGGCTGTGGTGAAATGATTGGGTCATAAAAACCTTAGCCCAGTCAGTGAGTTAATCTCCTGATAGGGATTGACTGGCACCTATAGGCTGATAGGGTGTGGCCTGATGTGGGTCATGGGGGTGTGCCTTTGGGGTATGCATTCTCCATCTGGTGTGGAGTGTTGCTCTCTGCTCTGATTCCCCATGTGATGTCTTGAACTCCCTGCTCCCTGGAGCCATGCCTGCCACCATGCTGTACAGTCTCACCTCTGAAACCATGAGCCCTCTGAATAAACCTTTCCTCCTAAAATTATTCTTGTCAGGTCGTTCAGTCACAACAACAAAAAAGCTGAGAAATACACTCGACTTCCTAGTATTAGCCTTCTTGATCATTATATGTTGTTGTTACTACTGTTTTTATTACTACTTGTAGCATGCTGGATTCAGTTGGTTAATATTTTTTTAAGACTTCAGTGTGTTTATATGCTGTATTGGAATGTAATTTTCTTATCAGGTTTGGTGCGAAGACTATACTAATATGATGAAGCAAATTACACAGCTTTCCCATTAGCTGGGGCCTGTGGATTTCTTGTGGCCCTTACCTGTACCAGTCCATTTTCCACTGCTACTCAATTTTAGAAGTTGCCCTTTATTCATTTTTAAATAACTATTTAGATTTTCTTCGTTTCTATTAGTCTTTTCAAGTTTGCTTTTACCTTGGGCAATTTTGAAATTTTATCCTTTCCAAATCTTCTTGTCTGTTTCATCACATTTTTTGAATTTACTAATTTGTAAGCAGTTCATGGTATTCTTTGATAATTCAAAAGTATCTGTTATTCTCTTGGCTATGTTTACCTTTGTTTTTGGTTCAATGTGTTGTTAATTCACGTATTCCTTCTTTTTTTTTCTCTTAATCAGTCCTTTCATTCAGTTCTATGTATTTTGAAATTTTCTTCATGATGTTTCCTTTAATTTATTTTTATCAGTTATTAAGAGAGACAACCCAATAGAATGCACCAAAGTTTCAGAAGGACACTCAACAGATATGTTACAGGTGTGTGTGTCAATATTTCAGTATGTATCCTTTGACGTTTGACTAGCACGGTACTGTGTTTCTTTATTGAGTTGAGCCCACGTGCAGTGATTTTTGTTATAATTGTCACTGCTTTCCACTCCAGAGCTTCTCCACCGCCACTTCCTGGCACACCTGCAAGAACTTCTCACCATTATGACACACAGGCAAACCAAGAACTGTGATTCTTTACTCATTTATTATGTGTGTCTAGTTTCATCTCTCTTTTTCCTGGAGTATGATCTATAACAGTTCTTTCAAGAAAGATGCATGAGAAATTTTCTAAAATATTTATTTCTCCTCACATTTAAGAAACAGTTTAGCTGGAAAAAATAAGTTTTGATCTATTTTCTTCTCAAACTTTGAAAATACAACTCTATTATCTTCTAACTAGTATTGCTATTGAAAACTCTAGCCTATCTGGCTTTTTTGTTGTTTTTTGTGTTGTTTTGTTTTTATGCACTGAGGTTTGAACCCAGAGGACAGCTGAGCTGCATTCTCAGGCCTTTATTTTTTGTTTGTCTGTTTGTTTTGAGACGGAGTCTCACCAAGTAGTTGAGGTTAGCCTCAAACTCCTCAGTTGCTGGAGTTTACAGGTATGTGCTGCCATACCTGGTTGATTCTTTCTTTTATCTTTCTTTCTTGCCTCTGGAAGCTTTAGAGTTTTCTCTTAATCTTTAGTATTATTAAATTTTCTTGTAATTTGTTTAAATTTATATTTATTTTAAAATTCTCACGTTCCTTAGAGATCTAATTACTTTTCACTTTTTAAGTTCATCTTTTTTTCTTGGCACAAATTACTGCCTTGGTTAGTGGCATTTACCTAGAACAGAAGTCTAAACCTTGGCTTATGTGTATGAAAAAGATAAATGGAGGGGAGTGAAAGGGGAGACGTATTTCTTTTCTTCTCTGTTTCCTTTTTTGCAGACCTGGGTATTGAACTCAGGGCCTTGTACTTGCTAGGCAAGCACTCTACCCACGAGCTACATCCCAAGCCCAAGAAGGGAGAGAGAGAGAGAATCAATTTTTATTGAGTTTTTCACATGGCTTTCATTGCTCTGACACTTTGCTGTGTACGTGGTGCTGGGGTTCGAACCCATGTCCTCGCACACGCCAGGCAAGTGCCATAATCACTGAGCAACCAAGGTGCTTCTTAATCTGGGTTTCATTTTTTCCTATTTTCCCCTTCAAGGATTCACTTCTCCATTTGGATACTCTCAGTCCCTTCACTAGAGGCACTGTTCATGTCTCAGGACAAATACCTTTATGTGTGGTTTCCTTGCCTGGTCAGGAATGAGGGACTGAGGAAATTGTCACAGCATATAGGACACTTCTTACTCTAACCACCACTTCAACTAGATCCAGGCTCCAGCTTTTAGGTGATAGGGTACTGCCCATTCATGGTCAGCACTTTGAGATAGTAAAGCTCCCCTCTGACATTTGTCTGTAACTGCCATGTGTTAGCCTGCCTAAGGAATCTACCCTACAGCTGTGCTGTCTTTAGGCTATGGCCACCTTCACTGCCATGACTACCATTTGAAGATTAGCAGACTGACCCTGGGTAGTTGCCAGGTCCAATCTATACCGTCTAGGATTCAGTGTAGCTCAGGGAAGTTAAACCTCTTGGACTTCCTGTGTGTTATCAAAATATTTTCTGGATGCGACTGCTCCATGTTGGTTTGGGGGCATGCTGGGGGAATGTCCTTATAGAAAGTAGAGAAAGAGCTTCTCTAGCTTTGGTGTCTGTCACTTACTGAACACACTTTTTTTTTTTTTTTTAGTTCAACATAGTCTTACATATTGAAGGGATTTGCTAATACACACTAATATATGTTCATATAATGACAATGTAACAGGAACCTAAACCTTACCCAAGAACCGCCCCCCTCACCTACTGCCCTATCTCTGGTCTCCACTGAAATCCCCCCATTACAGATAGAGATGTCTATACATAGACATTTATGTGTTTTGTATGTATAAATTACATATATATATCTAATTTTGTGATTGTCTAGTTTTAAATGCCTGCATGAGTGCTAATTAGCTTTTCAGGGGAGTAAAGTATACCTTACAGTATTGGTACCCTCCTTTTTCCTCCTTCTGCTCCCTCTGTGATCCATCCCCACACCCACCTCCCCCACCTTCGTAACTAGGCTTCAGATTTGGTGGGTCAAGTAAACAAACTTGACTAACTTTCATCCTATCATTGATTTTACTCTGGCTTCCACACATGAGAAAAACATTTGACTCTTAAGTCTCTGTGTTTGGTTTATTTCACTCAGCATAATTTTTTCCCATTTCCATCCATTTACCTGCAAAAGCCATGATTTAGTTCTTTTTAATAGTTCAGTAGAGCTCCATTGTACATGTATACCACAGTTTTTGGATCCATTCATCCAGTGATGAGCATCTGGGTTGATTCCATAATTCAGCTATTGTGAATTATTCTGCTATAAACACTGGTGTAGCTGTGTCACTATAACGTGCTGATTCTTGCTTTTCTGGGAAAATGCCCAGGAGTGGGATAGCTGGGTCATATGATGGTCCCATCCTTAATTTTTTGAGGAGTCTTCACACTGCTTTTCAGAGTGATTGTACCAAGCTGCACTCCCACCAACAGTGTGTTAGTGTTCCTTTCTTCCCACAACCCCTCCAACATCTGTTATTTGTATTCTTCATCTTTGCCATTCTGACTGGAGTGAGGTGAAATCTTAATATAGTTTTGGTTTCCATTTCTCTGATGCTAGTGATGTAGAACACTTTCTCATATATTTATTGGCTTTCTGAAATTCCTCTGTTGAGAAGTTTCTGTTTAGTTCCTTAACCCATTCATTGATTGGGTTGTGTTTTTTGGTATTAAGTTTTTTGAATTCTTTTTATATTCTGGATATTAGCCCCCTGGCAGAGGAGTAGCAGGCCATGATTTTCTCCCATTAAACACCCTCCTGTCTCCAGGCCAAAACCAGGTGAGAATAAGGTGGTTCACGTGTTTGCTTTTATCCCTCTCTGCCTTTCTCCCCTGCATCTTTACATTCACTGCCATGCCTGAGTAAGGAAAAAGATTGTCTCCCATTTCTCTTATACCATAATCCTCTGCTCAAAATTTTCCAGTGTTTTCCCATCTTAGAATAAAAGCCAGAATCCAAAGGTAGTCCTATTAAATCCTTCTCAACTCAGCCTCTGGTCCCTCTAATCATACATCTTTGGTCCTCCCCATTTTCACTCCTCTAGTTTCATCCCCCTTGAACACCTAGCCAATCTACCCTAGGGTCTTTGCCTCACTATTTTTAACAATTTCTTGGTAACAGTTTGGGAAATCCAAACTACTGAATAGCTAAATAGTCTTCAAAATAGAATGAAATAGTGTTGCTTTGTTTAACGAAAAATAAAAGGTACATCTTTAAACAGTATTTTAAATTGTATAAAATACAAAGTGCTCCTAGTTGTTCAGTGTTGGGGTCTGACCTTTGCTTCATCAGCTGCCCTGGATCTTGTTGCTGTTCCTATAAGCTCCTTTGGGAAGGGCTGCTAGTTTGTATATTGTTAAGCTTGAAAAACAGGGTGTGGACACGGGCTTCAGACGTTTCTCATTGGTATCACCTGCCAATTATTCGAGATCCTTCAAAATGCGCCCATAGAGGCTTATTGGTCAAACGTGTGCCTCCGAAATCCAGGTGTGGCAATGAACGAGCTAATGTAGAGAGGCCTCGAGGGGGCGGGGTGAATGAAGGCCTTTAAGAAGAGGCTCCAGCCAGCAGTAAGGAGCTCTTGCGCACTCCTTCGGAAGAAGAGCTCTTGTACCTTCTGCTGGCTGCGATGTCCCTGCTCCTTCAGGAGAGAGCTCTTCCTTTGGAAGAGAGCTCTTGTACTTTGCTGCTCCTCGTGGTGTCCCTGCTCCTTTGGAAGATGACAGCCGAACCCGCCTATGCTTTGCTCCTGAGCTTCCCAGCCTTCAGAACTGTGAGTAATTGCTGTCCATGTTTGTTCTGGAGTGCAGTCTTGCAGCGTTGCCTTGACTTGTTTGAGATCACCCAATGTTAGGCATTTTGTGGTAGCAGCACAAATGGACGAGTAGACTAAGACATTTACGTTGCCTTGAAAGAGAGATGTAAAGCATGGATGTATAAAAAGAGAAGTAAAGCTTGGAGAAAGAAAGAACGTTTCGGGTCTCTGGCCTATGGGTTTTCTCATCCCCAGCCCGTTCCTCAGGTCAGAACCCGGCTGGACCGGGACAGTTCAGTCCTTAAGTCACTACGTAAATAATAATGAACATAATGATCAGCAACAAGTCACATCCCTTTTTAAAAACTACATTGGTAAGTAGTTTCTGTGTATCTGTTTAGTTCACAGAAAGCAAAGCTTGTAGTTGGTGTTAGCTCTGGGCTCCTGGTGATAAACCCGTGTAGCATTAAAAAAAAAAAAAAGAAGAAATTGGCCGAAACTGTGAAGTGCAGTAAAGAAATGAGGAATGGTAGTGCTGGAAATATAATTCATATAATTCAAATAGAACATAAATGGAATGATAGGAGAAATAGCTGACCATGGGAATGTTGACATTATTGTCATCTGAGAGACCCTAAATACTTTAGCTGGAAGGAACTTAGTGAAGGTGAATCTGAGGAAAGAAATTGTAATGAAACAGATGAAGGTGTCTTAAAAGAAGTGATGCTGGCAAAAAGTAAAAAGAAACCACTCCTATTAAAGGAAATGTTGGAGTTATTTCATGACATTGACAGAACAAAGGCCAAAATATTGTAAGATATCCAAACTTGGGAATATAACAATGTACCAATACGGAAAGGATGCCCTCTCTGTATTGTATTGCAAGTTAAATAACAGAAAGAAGGAACCTGGAACCATTTGAAAAACTTTTGGTTGGTTGCTTTTTTCTTAAAAGGAAAACATTTTGGGCTGCAGCTGTGGCTCGGAAGTTACCGTGCTTGCCTGGCATGCGCAAGGACATGGGTTCAAACCCCAGCACCACTTCGTGTAGGAGCAACGAAGAAAGAAAATAAAATTGATTCTCTTTCTCTCTAACTGTCCCTCTCTTTAAATTTTTTTTAAAAAAATTCTCTATTTGATGCTTTAAATTACAGTGAGCTAACTTACCTATTTCATGAATTTTTACATTTCCTTATGTATTTATAATCAAGAGGAGGGTTTTTTAAGTTTTGATGATTGGGGTGGGGTCATGGAACCATTGTAATTTTTCCCATTGATTACTAAGATTGCTACCAGATGCAGTTCTGTCTGCTCATTGCACAACAGGCCAATTAAGTTGAGAACAAAGGGTTGAGGCAAGAATGATGTCTATGCTGATCAAAAAGATGAAGGACTATCATCCAAAATCCATCTTGCTCCTTGGGATCAGCGAGGGTTTTTTTTCTAAAGGAAGGTCTAAAGAAATGGAAGCAAAGGGATGCAAACAAAATCAATAAGTTGTTGAACTGCAGGCCACAGGTGTCAAGAGTTGGATGTCTCTGGTTGATAGTATCCAGACCACCTGAGGTTTCTGGAACTGAAGCAGCTTGTTGTTGGTATAAACGGCCAGTTAGCGACCCATTAGCAGACCATATGCTTTCAGCTGCCCACGTGTGAGAGTGCAGGATGCTTACTAGTGAGCCAAGAAGTTTTACTAAGCCGGTATCTTCTAGGGCTAATAATCTTTTCTATATTGAGTTAATGCTTTTACACAATCCCTTCGCAGAGTTTCAGCTTGCATTCTCGTTTAAAAGTCTCCCACTGCCACACAGAACAGAGACTGCCTGTGTGCAAAAGATTATAATTGACAGGATTGTTGGTCAGATTAAATGAAACAGTACATGTCAACACTGACTAGGAATTGGGGGGAGTTGATGCAACTGTGGATGACCTATTATGAAATTATAATGATATTTTATTATTTGGAAATTATTTTAAAATATGTATTCCAAACAAAAAAAATCTAAGCATTTCCTACCAAAAAAAATCAATTGTGATAACTCTCTCCTCCAAGACTTCCACAAAGTGTATTAGTCATTCACAAAGGGGGAACACTGCAAGATGTATGGCACTTGCTTGAGAAAAGTATTCAACAATACTCAAATGTTATATATGACCTTATTCTTTTCATTTCCTTATTTTTTCAACCATTGATGTTTTCTCTTTAAAATGTGTCAAGTTCTTTTACAATATGTCTAAGAATTAAAGAATGGATATTAAATGAAAATCATTTGGGGAGCTATTAGTGCAAGTGGCTACAATGAACAGAGAGGTGGATTTATCAAAGGAATCATCACAGCATGATGGTTCTTACATGGGCATCTGAGGACCTAAGAAGAGGAGTGGAAATAGAGTGGCAATTATGTATTTATTACCTATCTGTTGCTCCAATATTGAAAACGGAGGCTTCAAATACCCCTGGAAGGATTCTTTTCACTGCATGATCTTGTGCTTTGCAGTGGCCATGCCT
>PVKS010018562.1:0-39863 GCA_004027875.1 Aplodontia rufa | reverse complement strand
AGAAAATCCTCACTTCCTAGACAGCCACTGTACAGTTCTGTGGTTTCCTTTTTGTGTGTTCTAATAAAATTCAATACTGAATTTGAATCGTAATTTTCACAATTCATGAAATATTCTTTTTTGGCATTTCCCCCCTTTTTACGGGAGCATTACACTTGTACATAATGGTGGGATTTGTTGTTACATATTCGTATATGCACACAATATGACAATATAATTTGGCCAGTTGTATCTCTTTCAAGTAAAATGAAGTGGAAGTCTTTTTAAAAACTACACACACTTGTGCTTTGAAACCCATAGTGTTGAAAAGGCACCGATTTGAATGCCTTCTAATTTGTAGTGTTTGGTAGATAAATGATCTATGTTTAATATTCCCATAAACTGACAGATATACAAAAACAAACATCAATTAAGAACACCAGCAAAGACACCAGATGTATAGATTAGCTTTCTAGGCCAACTCTTGCCCCTTGTAAAAACTCTCTCAAGTAATCAGATTGCAGGGAAGACACGCACCCACCCTTGCTGCAGGCAGCAGTAACCCGGCTCTAAAATCCAACACTAGCCAGACTGAGTAGCCTTTCCCTTCCAAAACTAGCTGAGGGTGAGCCCACAAGGGCAAGAGCGAGGATATAAAAGCAAGGGGGAGTGTAGGGAGGAGTCAATAAATCAGCCCAGGGTCTATTTCTCTCTGCTAAAAGAAACATTCCAAATTCATGTTGATAAAAGCTTTGGCTAGACTAAATAAAGGAATGGGTTTGGAATGCACACTGAGATACAGGGTGCGAAGCACCGAAAGCAGCGCTCTAAGTCGCTTGCTGAAAGGAAAAGCACATTGCCAATTACTATTAGCCCACAAGATTATGAGACAATAGATTATCTGATGTAGGACGTAAAAACACACCGTGTCTCGCACACACTCTAAACCAAGAGTGAAGAGCAAATTCAGGGTCCAAGCAGTGTGTCAACACGACTGTTGCTCACGGTAGAGAGAAGTCTCCTGCAAGCTGAGAGATACAGGACAACTGCATCTTCCAGCAAGGGACGATTCAGAAGCTGCTCGTCACCTCACACAAAGCACCCCACTCCCTGGTAGTGCCTCGCCATCCTGGCCCAAGAGTCCCACAGAAAAGAGCAGTGGCCTCCTTTATGGGTTGATGGACAACCTCCCTTTTCCTTCAAAGACTCTGGGACACTCGATTAGCTCTGTTTTCCAAATTGTCAAAAAACGCCAGAGAGAGAAAAGACAAATCCGAGTGCTCCACTCAGATGTCAAAGGCTGGAGGACTCCGTTTAACTATTGTTTTCCTTCTCCCTGGAGTCTAGAGATGGGCAATAAACATGACATTTACTTTGGAGTAAAAAGAAAACAGAAGAGCAGTGAAAGACGACGAACGTAAACACAACCTGAATGGGTGAATCCGCTAACATCCAGCAGTTAAGCTACAGTATTTGAAAACCTCAGAAGTTTAAAGAAGCAGGCATCTAAAACGAAGTATTACTTCAAAGACTAATTGATTCATTAGGAGGACTAATGTCCCACAATTCTGGAAACACTTACCTTGAAAAGACTGCTTGGCTCTATCTACTAGCTCATCAATGGGATAACTGGCCAAATTTCCTCTGGCGTGTTTAGTTTTGCAGTAAGTACATGCATTGAGACACCTGTTCAAATCAAAGCAATGAGTAAGGTTCAGAGTTTCAAAGGCAATGCACAGGTAACATGGAGGAACACAAACTGTAGTCCTCAGTAAGATCATCTCATTACTTAGTAAGACCCATATAAAAATAATTATACATGTTCTCATATTTCCTTATTTCCACCAGGCAAAGCAATTTGTAATTCTTTTGATTTTCACCTACTCATGACTGTTTCTAATCATAATAGTATCTTAGAATACACACATCCATGAGGAACATTGTTTATAAACTATAATGATTAACCAAAAGAAATTCAACACTTCTTTGTAAGACACTGATATTTCTTTGACCATTAAATAACAAGAGTGTTTTAGTACTGATTAGACATACCTTTTTATTTGATTTGTTATAGTTTAGATAGAAGGTGTCCCCCAAAAGCAGTGAAACGATTGGGTCATGAAAGCCTCAACCTAACCTGATCGGTTCATTAATCTGCTCATGGGATTGATTGGATGGTAACTGCGGGCAGGTAGCCTACAGGAGGAATTGGGTCTCTGGGAGTGTGCTTTTGGGATTTATATTTTGTGCCTGGTGAGGAGAGTGCTTTTTCCTTTCATCATCTTTTGATCACAGTGGCAAAAAAAAAAAAAAAAATGACTAGAACAACATATTAATTTAACTTTCAATTAATGATATATTTATATAGCAAATATATATAAAATATATAGTATAAATATATTTATGTAATACATATTATATAAAAGGCAATAAAATATGCTATTAGAAATTTCTCATTCCTTAAAGTAAAAACAAAATATTAAACATGTTCTCAGGGATTAAATTATGTTAATAATATTAATTAAAGAAATGGAGGGCTGGGCTACAGCTGAGGAGCTGAGGGGTAGGGAATTTACCCAGCAGGCTTGAGTCCCTACATTACGTCCCCAGCACCACAAAAAATGCATAAACAAGTAGAAAGACACTATTAGCACTATTGGCATTTCCCCATAGTTTTTAGACATGATAAAAAGTTATCTTTCTCAGCTGACAAAGTTGATTCCACTTTTATAAATATAATTTAAATAAATTTGTTACAAAATAAACAGACGATTAAAAAAATAGCCCTACGCCAAAAAGATGAGGCTCAGCAGCGCTGAACAAAAGAGGAGCTTCTCTTCGGTGACTCAGCTGCTATCATGTGCAGTAAGGTTTCTTTGTTCTGTTTTGGTTTTTCATGTTTTTTTCATCCTGACACTTATCTGTGTACGTGGTGCTGGGGTTTGAACCTGGGTCCTCGTGCATGCCAGGCAAGCGCTCCACCGCTGAACCTTGGCCCCAGCCCCAGCAATGAAGCTTTTAACGGCCACCGTTATATAAACGCTCTAAAATTACATATCAAGAAAAACCGGGCTTTTCACAATTGAACCTGACCGACGCATGAGCTCGCTGATACATGACTACAAAACACACAGCCACCACTGTCCTCAGGAACCAGGCAAAGCCTAATTTCTGCTCATCTTTGCGGGAACCTGGACGCGCAGTAGCTGAAACGCCTTCTGCTGTTTAAGTTCCCACCTCATCTTCAAGCGCCCACACTCTATTCCTGGGAACAGTTCACACTTAACAAAAAAGCTGTGGCCTGCGGTGAAGGATCTCTACTTCCTGTCCTGTGTCTTCTCTGGAACCGTCCTTTTAGCAGGACAGGGAAGGTGGCCACTCCTCCAGACTCTCCTAATCACGGGCAGGTACCAGACAGGGTTACAGAATTTACACACACTATCCTATTCAGACAGGGTTACAGATATGTACACACACTATCCTATTCAGCCCTTCCGGAGTTGACTACTGCCATCTCCATCTCACACTGAAGAGCCGAGATTCAAATCCAGGAGTGTAGCCACGTCCCCAGAATGAACGTCCTCAAATATCCTTGAGCAGGAGGTGCAGATCCGTGGCAGGCCATGTCCTCAACGTACAAGGCCGTCCTCAATGTGCAAGGCCGTGGGTTTAATCCACAGCACCAAGAAGAAAAACGCACAGCCAACATCAAGTCCTTTACAGACAGACACCAATGCACGCAGGGTGGCCCGCCAAGGGAGGGGCCATGCATCGTGGTGCAGGCTCCACGCTGTGGACCGTGCTGCGGATGGCACCACCCTCCCGCTGGCAAAGCTCGTCCTTTGCAGTAGGTGTCTCTCTCTTGTCTGTTTACTGCCCAAACCTGCCACTTCCACACGTCTGCTGTCACCTAATTTCTTGCTGTCACCATCCTCTTGCTATGTCTGAGGCAAAATGTGCCATCTCATCTGACCAAGTGGGTGTGGCTAGGGCAAAGGTGCCACCTCCTCTGACCTGTCCTGTGTGGCTGGGGCAAAAATGCCACCCCTCTGACCTGTGGGGTGTGGCTGGGGCAAAAGTGCCACCTCTCTGACCTATCCTGTGTGGCTGGGGCAAAGGTGCCACCTCTCTTACCTGTGGGTGTGGAATTCCTCAGCTCAGCTCCTCACAGACCTGGGCCAGTCCTCTCTGCTGCCTCTAGTGTATGAGGTCACAGGCTCAGTGCCACAGGCCCTGCCTGCTCCAGGGCCCCCTCCTGGGCCCTAGGCCATCTCTACCTCCTACCTCTACCTCAGGACTCCTGATCTTTCCTTTATTTGTCCCTGTAGCAAAGAAGAGCACCATAAATTAAGTGGACAACCAGGTGGAAGCAGCTCCTATTTCTGCTCTTCCTGCAGGATGCCAGTGGCGGGAAGGCACCGGAGAAGGCAGACGTTAAAACAGAACATTTGTGACCAAAATTAATAAACATGAAGCACTTAGCACAGTCCCTGCACCCAGCAAGTGATCTCTAGGTGCTGGCCACTAGTGGATTAATGTGCTGTTTTTAAGCAATGCTGTCAGGAAATTATTATGCATTATCATGTTCCAGGTGAACCCAACTCTGTGGAACAGATGTGCTGCTGATAGCTTGGCTTAAAAGTCAACTGTGGAAACCAAATCATATTTTTCTACTGCCTGATTTAATAAAGCTGGAAAGGTATTCCTCATGGAAAAATCACTCATGAAAATGTACTAAAAAGTTTAAATAAAACCAGGTGATAGTCTAAAACATCATATTCCAAAGAACTCAGGAAGTGTAAATATTGCAATAAAAATTCAAACTATTCTATTCCTCACTAAACTATTCCCCATGGGTTAATTACAGAAGTTGACATGACATTTTTGGAGCCTCTGCTCTTTATTATGTAAGATGGTTCATTTTTATCCATGGTTAGCAAACTAATGCTTTGAATTATTAATACACTTGTGTAGTATTTAATACTTTACATTGCAGTGAACATTTCTAAAGCACACATTACTCCAGAATGTTCCAACAGCATCAACTGAAGCTTTAAACCTGCATGTCTTGCTTTTAAAAAGGAGAGAGCTTTGTTATAATGCACAGGGAAAACATGCAGTGCCAAACCCAAAGAGAGAATGGGCTTTTTGATGCTTAAGAACAATTTTTTTCTATCGCCAGGAACTGTGTTGACCAATAATTTCAACATGCCAAGCTCCCCTAAAATAAAGGGCTTCATAATAGGAACCTTCAGTAGACAGTTTCAATTATCTGTAAACAATTAAATAATTGTCTAAGAGAAAGAACACTGAGCCAGCTTCTTCAACTGTCAGAAAACAAAAGACCTTTGAAGGGTGAGTGCTGAAAGCCAAAACCTAAACTAGACTGCTGTTGAACTGCGAGGAGGCAGAATCCAAAGCCTCACAGCGTCAGGCTGGGTGCTGCTCCAGCCCTACTCCAGAGCTCACCCTAATAACCGAGTCCTGTCTTCGGCTGCACCCCTTCCGCACCTCCTCTGTTTGCTGCACTATGGTCTGTACTGTTGTCTGGTTCCTGTTCACATCATGTACTTCTTTCACCTTTTACTAAAATATTTCTGCTAAATTAAAATACAATTGCATTACAATTTATCAGTTTCTTGCTATCAGGTAATCCTTTGCTTCAAAAAGTCACTTTTTTTATTTTTTAAAAGAGGGAGTGTTAATTTTTTTTTATGTGGTTTTTGTTTTTCCTCCACTTAGCTGCGAACGTGGTGCTGCGGTTTGAACTGCATCCTCCTGCGTGCCAGGGAAGCGCTCTACCACTGAGCCAGGGCTCCAGCCCCAGTGTCACAGTATTTTAACCACACTGGTTTCTTGTTCTCTTTGCCTAGAAGACTTATTCTGATCAGCAGGACCCATTGGTCCTTATAAACTCAGCACCACCTTTAAAAGCACCCTGAGGGGAAGGAAGGTCAATAGCAGAAAGACAGTTCCTGAGTGCCTGCCAGACCCTCACCTACCTATTTTGTTAACTGCTTCACTGACAACCACAACAATCTTGATATATTATCATTCCCGCTTTTCATACAAAAGACAGAGGCTCAAAAAGATGAAGAAACTCCCCCAAAGGTCCACAGAGAGCTAAGTAGAGGACACTGATCCATGTCTGCTAAAATTCCTTCAGCACCAACTGTACTCTGTGCTTGTTAAAGACACAATAACTCACTGCATGGAGCATGTGCATATCCTAGTATCACTGAATTGTAATTTACTAAGCAGATATATATATATCTTATCGTTACAGTATCTGCTGTAGCATTTAATAGAGTATTAAAATGCCAACAAATACTCAATGCTGTTGGCGAATTCATAATGGATTAGACCAGCTCCAAACTAATACTTGGCTGCCCAGCTAGCAAGTGAGGAAAGACAACCAGAAAGACACAGTGAGGCAGGGAAAGGAAGTCAGGAGTGGAGAAGGTGCAGACAGTAACACAGATCTCTCCAGGCAAAAGGATCAACATGAGCCATAGAGGCCAGGAAGCTGGGATTAGGAGCCTGAAGCATGGGGACTAAAACAGGAAGACCAAGAACCTCACCCAGGATATAAACACCATGGTCTGCCTAGCACGCCGAGAAAGAAAGAAAAGAGCCCCAGTGCCCATCAAAACCCATCCAGTCTCAGACCTCACAACTTCTATCGGCAGCTTACAGAACTTGGGACCCAGAGAAACACTTTACATCAACATCCTATTTTGCCAAGTCAGACTTTTCAACAAGTTACACTATCTTGTACTTGATACAGCCTAGCATCAAGTTAGGAGGACTGTTGTAATGAAGGTTCACACGTGTGCTTCATGAAAAACTCACAACGTCCCCACACCTCTCCTCACAGGAAGTGAGAAAACCCACCAAGGGCGCCAGAAGCCATTTACCTAAGCTCTCCTTGTGTACCTAAGGAACTCCAGACAGAAGCTGTAATGGAAGAATGAGCCAGACGGTGACTTCCTATAACTGAACGCTAGCCTCATCAGCCGATACTGCATTCGTGGAGACACCGAGTAAACGTCACCAACAGGTAGCAGCGATGACCATGTCTGGACCTCGAGAGTGTTCTGTAGCTGGCAGCTTGCTGGCACTGCCTTCTCGAAGTGTTTACCAAGTCAGCGGTGTAGCAGCAGATGGAACTCTGTCAACCAGGGTGCACACTTCTCCAAGATCCCCTCTTCCACCTACACCTCTATTTTTAATTTTCTAAAACAAGAGAACCAAGGCTAAGATGTTATCTATTGTTCAAAGTCGGCATGGAGAGTGCTACAGCTGCCAAGCAGGACTTGCTGATGAAGCTGGCCATTAGGCTGCATGGCCCGCACACAGCGCAGGTCTCAATTCAGGAATGCCCCAGCTGGAAAACACGAACTCTGAAAGCAAGCATGCTTTCTCTGACCACAGTGAGAGGTTTCACTTCTACAGCGAGCATATAAATCATGTAATCCTTTAAAAACATGCTTCCCTGTAAGACAGATTCCCAACATCCCTGGATTGCAAAGGGTTCTATCCCGTAAACACAAACGTAACTTGAAAACTCTGATTTTGAAAGGCAGTCAACACCCCTAACCTACCAAGCGTCCCAGCTCAGACTCACAGCAGGGTCTCACTGATGGGCAGCCACGGGAGGCTGTTGCCCCTCGTGGTGGCCCATCATCACCAGACAGGATCCTACCACATATTGCTAAAGCAGGAAAGGTCAAAATCCAAAAGTCAAATCAGGGTTCGTACTGCCGTGTACTGCTTTCACACTCTCCTACAGTCAAACCATCATAAGGTGAACCGCTGTAAGTCAAGGACGCTGAAGTTAAAAAGCTCAGTGGTAGAGTGTGCCTCAGCATGACCATGACCTGGTTCAATCCCCTGTCACACACAAGATATATATGCCCTCCAAGGAAACGTACGCACGCATATAGATTGAACCCACAGAAGGATACCCACACCCACACACTTCTTTCCACCTCCACACCCAGCTGTTCTGGAGGCCTGTCTGTTCACTTTTTGACTTGGTTTTTCTCTTTCTAGGTACAGATAGCTAATACAATTACCAGAATTAGTGAACTAGAAGGCAAGAATGTAAGCAAGACACATATATATCTGCACCATTATTACATGCCTAAGTCACTATGTGCCTGGATTTTGGTGATAATACATGTATTTCAGGTCAATCAACACTTAACACTCATATCTAAGCAAAACTGAAGCTATGCTTCCTAATATTCCAAAGGCCAACATGTGGGAGGTAACCTGTAGTAAGGGCTTCCCTAGGGGTGAACCCAAAGATGCATCCAGGCCAGATGCAGGATACCAACCCAAAACCTGAGTAATGGGCCTTACAATATAGCATACAAGCGAAGGAGCTTCAGCAAGGAGAGCTATTGTTTCTGCTTCCTCCGTGGCACTGCAGCCTGACGTCTGCCAAGGTGAAATTGCACAGGAAACACTGGCTGGAGCAAATTCTATAGCATAGAACAGGTATGCTTTTTTGGTGCCTGGGATAAAAGGTATTGTTCTAACACTGGTCAAAACATCCTGAGAAAAGGGAGGAAAAACCAAACTTATACTTCAAGGGTGTTGAAACTGGAATGCTGAATCCTAATAAATTCCTAACTGTGTGGGAAAGTAACTGACATTGCGTGAGTCAAGCGCTGGTGTGAGGAATCTCACGCTGAAGAGCAGTGAGGCATTGAAATGGATGGCGATGGAGAAAGCGTGCTAGCAGTCAGCCAAAGTCAGAGTCAAGGCTCGGAGGCCTTCCCGGTGGTACAGTGTGACCTCTCCATCAGACGCCACGCGTTTCCTTCACTAACTGCACGATCCCAACCAATTCAGTAACAGCTCTTCCTCTTTGTTATCATGGGAAATGCGGTCCAAACTGCCCCATTATATATAGAATTCAGTCTGCTTCGAAGAACCACGGGTTTCAGGGACAGCAAGAGCACTTGCCAAGCATGCCTGCCCTGGGGTCCACCCCAGCACCTGCACCCATTGAAACGAAACACCCAAAAGGGAACGCTAAGGTAAAGTCGCCCAGATGAGCACTGTGCTTAGCGGAAGAGGTCCTCAGCCAGAGCTGGTGCCCCGAGCGGTCAGCCTGAAGAGACCATGCTGCAACAGCAAAGGCCACTGGGAAGGAAGCCGGGCCTGCCTGCGATCTCTCCCCATCGCCCTACAAGACACTTCAGTTTCTCTCAACAATTAACACAGGAGCGGCCCACCCCCTTCCTAAATGGAGTTTTATTTTCTTTGTGGTACTCTAAATCGAACCCAGAGTGTCATACGAGCTAGACAAGTGATGTAGCACTGAACTATACCCCTACACTCACTTCTGAAAGTAACACTTTAATACTACATATTTCTGGTAATATGCTGAATGAAACTCAGTGTATCATGCAGATTTTGTAACACTCCCATAATAACCTACCTAAAGATTTTTCTTTTCCCACTACTAATTCCTTTTTTCCATTTTGTTTTTATTTTCACTACATTACACAGGCTGGCCTTGAACTCACAATCCTCCTGCCTCAGGCTCCTAAGTGCCTGGAATTATCCCACTGCTCATTCTCGAAGCATCTTCAACTTCAAGAGTTACTCTACCATTTCACTAACAGAAAACTGCAGGCATGGCCATTCCACAAGAGTCATACCCCCACAGAAAAGCGTTGCCAGGCCTGAGGGAAAGAAACCCACTGGTGTGTTTCCAGAATCTGGGAAAGCAAGGGAGGAGCAAGGGTGTCACCTGTGAAGTGTACCAACTGTGCAGAGTGACAAAGGGAGATGAGGGACCTGCACAAGAGAGAGACTTGCTGCTTCATGTTGCTTCTTAGCCTCTCTTTGTTTTGGGATGGAAGCCAGGGGCCCTGCACACCAAGCAGGCACCCGCCGCGAGCCACACTCCCGCCTCTCCTCTCCTCGTCTCTGACACACTTTCTATCTTCGAAAGGCAGAACCCAACATCGGAACTCAACCTTAAATCTCACGATTATATCAAACGTTACTATGGTGGCTTCACCTAAAAGAACTTCAAATGGAGCCAGGCTGATGCACACCTGAAATCCCAGCAGCTCAGGAGGCTGAGGCAGGAGGGTCACAAGTTCAAAGCCAGCCTCAGGAACTTAGCAAGACCTGCCTGAAAATGAACTATGAAAAGGGCTGGGGATGTGGCTCAGTGGTTAAGCACCCCAGTACCAAAGTTTATAAATAGAAAAAAAAGGCAAAAAAAATACTTCAAATGGAAAAAAAATTTAAGCAAAGTTAAGAATGATGCAATGGGTAGCTTACTTCTAGTCTAGATAAACAAGCTGAGGCTAAAAGCAGAGAAAGCCAAAAGCACGCCATTGACATGCAGCCCTCTTGGCTTTCCTAAGCCCCAAAACGCTAAGTCTGGCAATCTGAACGTCAGTAGGGTTCAGAAGTCAACAAAACAGAAAACCAAAGGAAGAGGCCACGCTGAGGTTTGTGAGAACAGAAGCTGGGGAAGAGACTGCATAGGAGATGAACCTGGAGCCCAGGGACAGCCACCCGCCGCCTCCTCAGCTGTCCTTTCTGGAGCACCTGAAGCGCAGCATGCCCATACCCCAACAAGCCAGGCCAGGCTGCGGGGACGGTGTCCACAGCAGGCTGAGCGCACGTGGCTTAGAAGGGAGTTTGCTGAAAGCACTGTCAGTGCCGGGGATGGGACCCAGGGCTACTGAGGAAGCTGGCAAGTGTCTACCACTGCGCTGCACCCCCAACCCTGGCGTTAGGCGAGACAGTGTATCAGGAGCTCTGAGCGAAGCAGAGACAGCAGCCATTTAGGAGATCTCAGCTGACACTCGCAGCTTCCCCGACCGCTACTCTAAGACACCTGTGACTTCTGCTGTTCAACCTTGCATTCACTCCAAGAGGAGCTGTGGTTCCCAGATGGATGGTCCTTCCCCACGACCACCTCAGATGTGGCAAGGGACACACACTCTCAGTTCTAACGAATACACCAAGAGGTCACGAAGTCCGGTTCCTGCCAGTGCCAGAAGCACTCAGCACACCTGGATCATGAAAAAAATAACCAATGTGTGCCGTTTCCCACTCCCCTTTTACTTTGTATCTTTTGTGGAACCCAGGGCCTTGCAGACACAAAGCAGGTGCTCTGTCCCTGAGCTACACATCCAGTTACATCATCCTTGTTTTAAAAACGAGAATTTTGAGGCTGGAGTGGTGACTCAGCAGTAGAGACCTCCCTGGCATCCACGAGGGCCCAGGTTCGATCCCCAGCACCACATACACAACTTTGTCAGAAAAACAAACAAAAAAACAGATAAACAAAAACTTGATTAAAAACGGGGGGATAATACAAATGGGACTTTTTAGGCAGGCACGGTGGTACATGGCTGTAATCCCAGCAGCTCAGGAGGCTGACAAAGGAGGATCACAAGTTCAAAGCCAGCCTCAGCAACTTAGCAAAACCTCATGTCAAAATAAAAAAATAAGGGCTGGGGCTCAGTGGTTAAGCACACCTGGGTCCAATGCCTGACACCAAGGTGGGGAGATTTTTAATGCAATCATCCTGAGCTTGCTTCATCACTACGAAGAGATATACAGGGTATCTTCAGCCACTGGTTGTAAGAACAGGAAGAGAAATATCAGAGCAGAGAGCCGACTGTAGACCACCCAGGGATCTGGGTCTAGGTACCCGACGAGACTGGGTATCCATGTTTAGGGAGGCTGGAGGATCTGTCCTATAAGGGCAAGCTGTAGATAAGAGCATGTGTAGGAGAAATGGTATATATGGGTATTTGGGAAGAAAACAGGGAGTGCATATTGTTATTTTTCCCACTCAGACATTATCCCATTCCATTTCCTGAAAAATATTTTGTTCAGGAATCTACTTTTCTCTCCTGTAGTCTAGAAAGATCTAGAGAAACAGACCTTACAACAAGTTCTAGAGTAGCACATGTCTGCCCACACATGGTGAGTTTAGGAACTCAGACCCAAGCCGCCCAGCCCACAGCTTTCTCATGCAAAGTGGAATCAGTTCAGAAATGTAGGAACAGAATTCCTATCAGTAAAATAATTCCAGAGAAAACACTGTCTTACACTCAAAATAGAGCCCTTTTCTCTTTTAAGGACTGTGACAACTCTGCACTCAGGCCTCGTTGATCCGTAGACAATGAGGCCAGGGAGCCACAGCCACGGAATCCCCAGGGAAACTCAGTCAAGGCCTTAAGCTCAAGTTGCACAAGGCGCTGCATTTCACCAGCATCAGGCACCTGCGATCTGCAGCTGAAGCAGGTGAGTGAATAAGCAGCACTCTCACTGAAACAAGTGCACGGAGCACCAACGGACCAAGCAAAGGGCGCTTGCCACAACAGCCCCGCAAGCTTCCTAACTGCCCTTGCAGCCCACGTGGCCACTGAGAAACGCCTTCTACTGCGGCACAGAAGATTCACAGGACGAAAAGAGCCTTTGCCTTCCAACTAGAAAAGCACTACGACAGACACGACCCAGAGACTCCACAAAACATACTGTGCAGGGAACTGGTTAGGCTTCCGAACTCTCGGTTTCCCATGACTCAAGAATCTTAAGAAAAAAATAAATCAGAGAAAGAACCTCCAAATTATTCCAGTTCGATCATCTTGCTTTATACTTAAGAAATGAAGACCAAGTGATTCAGCTAATTAATTAGAAGAAAAGCCCAGGTTGGATCCTTCCACACCAACCTTCCTTCCTGGGCACA
This sequence comes from Aplodontia rufa, assembly GCA_004027875.1. Lineage (NCBI taxonomy): Eukaryota > Metazoa > Chordata > Mammalia > Rodentia > Aplodontiidae > Aplodontia > Aplodontia rufa. Next base: position 27,142 of record PVKS010018562.1, on the reverse strand, counting down.
GACATTGTTGGGAAGTGCCCCAGTCCCAGCTTCTTTCGTTCGTATTACTTTAGATATTCAGATTTTTAAGTTTGGTTCCAAAATATGTGATTTCAAATTTTTCATTAAAAATTTTCTAAGTGAAACACACCTTGTAAATTGTCTCTGCAAACAGAGCATCATGAATGATATTGAACGGTACCCCAGATTACCGTTCAAATTCATATAATCAAGTTCTTCATGATCTAGCACAAAAGATTCCCCTGCACTTTTCTCTGTAAGTGGTTACCTTTACTTGTTTGAAGAATGTAAAAGGGAGTCATATCTCTATTAATTTTTGTGATAATTATTTCAAGGTTTAGGTTCCAAAAAATTCAGCTATGATAATGGCACTGGTAGATAATGCTCCACTTTAAAGCTACAGTAAAAAGCCATTTACAGAGTGAAGCTCATTATCACCTGCATGTTGAACGTAATTGGCTGAAGAACCTAAAAGTACACAGTGATGTCTTCAGGCCTCTCTTTCGTGGCTCTGAGGATTCAAACGTATCACTACCAATCTGCTTCCCTACTTAGCGCAGGATCTCAGTTAAAAACATTTCACGCTACATTTTGTTTTCTTCCATCTTTTGAAGATCTTAGAAAATAGTAGTTAATGTTTTTTCAAGGTTCCTGTCCCAAAGATTCTAACCCCAGGGCTACTTCCTGTGATGCTAACCGGTATGACTGAAGTTGAAGGCAATGCCTGGTGTCTCATCTACCCAGGGACGTTTCGCTCAAACGAGGAAACGAGTGGAAGCCCCACGTAACCACCGTCCGTAGCACTTGCTGCATCAAGCGTGTGGGAATCCAAACAGATTGGTAAGGGATGCGTTCTAGAAGAGGGGGTTCCCTTCAGGCTTTGATAGAGTGGAACGAACTTTCCAGAAAACTGAACCCAAAACACAATGCGGCAGACGGAGGGAAAGTCAAATGGTACAGCAGCTGGGCAAACAGCAGCACAGCTCCTTGAAAGGCAAAAAGCAGAACTGCGGGAGGAGCCAGCAATTCCACTCCTGGGCTTACCCAGGGGAAGCGAAAGCAGGGGCTTAGAGAGATCCACAGGATGCTCCTCACAGCGAAGAGCATTATTCACACCAGCTGAACCGTGCAAACCACCCTCAGGCTGCGCGGGAGAAGTGCACAAACACAAGGTGGGGTGTACCCACAACCAAACAGCATCTGGCCTTCAACTAGCCATCTGCCACCTGCCCCACTCTGGAAGGAGGAAGGCCAGACACAAACGCCGAATGATCACACTGCTGAGGCACGGAGAACAGTCACGTGCAAGAGGGGAAACATAAGGTGCAAAGAACAAGCAGGTTCAGGAGATGAGTGCTGGTGGCAGTTCATGGTACTGAACTAAGTACTAGAAAACAGTAAAGACACTCAGTTTTATATAATTTTTATCGCAATTAAAAACGAGAGTCCAAGACTGGTTACTGATATATCATAAAAGCTTCAATGGGAAAATAAAGTTCTGGAGACAACTTCAAGAGTTCACGGATCACCTAAAGACCATCAATGGACCCAAGTTATAAATGCTGCTAAATTTCAACACAAGTATGATGAAACAGGAAACAGTCCTTTTTATAGAATTAGCTTGTTATTCCTGTAATGACTGCCAACTAAATCCCAAGCCTAAATATAATCAAAGTTCAGTGAAACAGCAGAGATTGTCCTTCCTACTTCCAGGCTGCCTTTCCCACCCTTAAAGAGCAAGAGCAGCTCCACCTTTGTTGTTGTTTCGTCACAGTCTTCAGACAGAACAAGAGGTCTGCTGCCTACACGCCACTTCTCGGCATCAGCACCCACTTCTTATGCAATCTTAAGGTCTGGTGGCAAGCTGAAGGCACTGTTTTCCAACCACAAACAAAACTGCTTTTGATACTCCAAGTGAAGGTTCAAGGAAATGTTTTCAATAAAAAGACTATTTAGAGAACAGTGCACGACGGTCTCAGCACACGGAGACTCGGCGCAACTCCAGTTGTAGATGCAAGCCCTATAGAACTTGCAGCTTCTCGGTGAAATATCACCTATCCTATGTCTTCAACCAGGAACAGAGCAAATGAGAAAAGAACTCGAGGCAGGCAGGGGGAGAGAGAAAGAGGAGAGGAAGGAGGGAGGGAGGAGGAGGGAATGACGGGAAGGAGGAGGAAGAGGAGAAACAACTTATACAATTTCATGACTTTTCTAAAACTGTTTAAAAAAGTACTCAGCAACAGCCCTTGATAATAAAAGAGTTTAGCTTTCTTATATTTTTAAAAGAGAAAGGGGCAGTGAGAGAGAAGCAATTTTTCTTTAGTTCTTCATGTGGCATTCATTGATTCAACACTTCATTGTGTACGTGGTGCTGGGGTTCGAACTGGCATCCTCACGCATGCCAGGCAAGCGCCATAACCACTGAGCCACCACTCCAGCCCAGAAGTGTTTAGCTTTTACTGATTATTTGAGTTCTACTCAGATATTAGAAACAATGATATCACAGCCTCTGAAACTAAATGGTTGTCAAACTCATGCATTAGACCCAGCAAAGGCGTAGCAACAGGTAATCTAGGGGAACCATAGACGTGTAGGTAACGGAGAAGATGGGGAGGGGAGGGTAGAAGGGATTTAGAGAGAAAAAAAACAATGTAGCACTCTTTACCCCTCTGAGAAGTCAAATAATACTAACGCCATCATTTATTTTTTAATGCAATCATTTAAATCTAGAAAATTTACAATCGTGTATGTGTGTGTGTGTGTATGTGTGTGTGTATATGTACACATGCACATATATCTCTTATAGTAATCAAGAGACTGGGGTGTACATGATGTGGTGCTTATCGTTCTTACTTTTTATGCCTTTATGATTGTGCAACAACTCCTTAGTAAAAATTTTAAAATACATATATAATTGAACATGAACCTCCCACTCCAAAAAAGTAAGTACGAGGGTGACGATGCACAAGTGTGACAGCCACTGCGTGCTCAGGGCTGGACGACACACTTCTCGTGCCTGGATTAGCCCAGCCTGTCCCAAGCTTCTCGCTGTGCAGGTGGCCCAATGACACCGACAAGACTGCTTTAGAATAGGCTGGACATCATAATGTAGAGCTTATTACATACTATACCATCATTCATAACCATTAATGGCAGCATTAACGATGTCAATGGACACCGTCGACTTCAAAGCTCCCATCAGTGGTACATTTGTGGCTCAGTTTGAGTGTTTTAGGTGTTCCATACAGGGCAAGATGGGACACGATGGGTTAGGTTAATCCTGAAAGCCAGCCCCGCAGCACCCTCTATTGCTTTTCTCTGATTTATAGGGATACAACTGAGGCATAGAGACAGAACAATAATTGGACAAACATCAGACCCCTGGAGAAGAGGAGGGTCAGGGAGCTGTGGCTGCAAGGTCCACGCTCCAGCCCGCAGGAGAAAGGACAATTCCTACAACACCCACCAAGCTCTGTAACAACGTGCTGCAAAATGCCTCAGCTGTCTTCCCCATCAGGGGATCACTGGGTCAGCAGCCTGTCACCATGAGCCTGTATGACAAGAGTGTGATCCTCAGAATTAAACAGCAATCACAACTAGGCTTTTAGTACAGTCCAAAATGAAGGAGAAACTAAGTCATAAAAATCAGGGGCTATTCCTTAAAAACTTTAGCTAATTTTGCAATCAACATACAAATACAAAAGTAAAGCCAAGGAGACAGGCATTTCGCACAACAAAGAAAGAAACATTTCAACTCTGAGAGCATGGGAAGGGCAGGTGACTAATCGGACCTTTCATAAACATACAGTCAAGAATTTCAGCATATTAGCCTCAAGATGCTGAGGCATGGGTAGACTGTCCAAACTCATTAGAGGTCTGGCAGAAGGACGGAGTACAGCACCAGTGTGACTCACAGGCAGCTCACACAACAAAACCAGCAGACGTTTAGCTCTTAAAAACAAGACACCGCATCTGCCACCAGCTACAAGCAAGCAGCACCACGTGGGCATCAGACACTCATGTGTCATCTGAAATAAGGGGAGATGGGCATGTGAGGAGCGATGACTTCTGAATGTGACCTTCTCCAAAGTACACAGTTCCATTTATAACTCCCCAAAGTATTTCAAAACATCTGAAAACAGCAACTTTCACAAGACACGCTGCACAGAAGAGCTAGCAGGACTTCGTAACTCAGAGGATAAGATACAGGAAGAAATTAATATGAAATTAATTTAAGAAATTAAATTCCTCCTCCCTGTGTGATTTCAACTCCAAGAGGTCATCCATTTTCTCCCTAGGCCACCCAGGCTGAGAACTAACTCTGCTCAGAGTAACAGTCCTCCACACTCCAGCTTTGATCCCAAAGGAGATAGAAGACAGAATGCAGGTGGACACATCCGTTTAAACATGGCTTCTGCTGGAAGATGCCACGAAATAACCACGTATACCAAGAACACACCTTCTAGAACCAAATTCAGGTCTTATCTGGGCATAAAAAGAAAGACGCTGATGTCTCTCAAATATAATGCATTGCAGTAATCTCCCAAAATGACCTAACAAAAGAATGAAGAGGAGACACAAGTCTGTAAAAACAAGACCACAATGGGGCTGGGGGCCTGTCTATGGTGCCTGCCCATATGTGGAATTTGGCAATGGTTTATTAAGTCAGAACTGATAATCAGCAAGGCTTAATATCACAGTCAACTGGCACCATGCAAGATTCACTAATTACATTTGTATTGTCAGCAACACTTTGAAAGTACTTCCAGTAAATACAGCCTGTCACTAAGGGGTATGTGTCCACGTCACACACAGTGCCAGGGAGAATCAAGCCTTGCTTTCAGAGTTCATGAGAGCCATTCTAAATGCACAGGGTGTGACACAATATTACTTACAACTAAAGTGCAAAACAAGATAAGATGCAACCGAAGAACTCACTACTTCTGCATAAACTTGTCTCAGCCCCCGTCAGCATTTACAAACCCGCACCCACCCACACTTTGAGCACACCTGATCTTCGGCTCTATGGCTTCTCACGCGCAACCCTCATGGGGAGCCCTGCTCTCTCAACAGAACTCAGCTTGAAACCCCAAGCTTGCTGAATCAGGTTCCTTGCTATCCTGTCAATTAAATCACGCTCAACGAAGACATACTGGACATTTAAAGTCTGTTTGCAGAATACAAAGTGATTAAGCTATAATCATCATCCCAAAGAGGAGAATGGAAAAGAGTAAGGAGAAAGGGAGGAGCACCAGAAGAAGAGCTGCCTGGAAGCTACGGAACAGGTCAAGGTGGGAAGTTCTGGGCACTGCAGGATCCTCCCAAGACAAGCTGCAGTACTCGCTCTCTGCAGCCGGCTCCTGGGAAGATGTAAGAAACAGCAGAAGTAAACACATAAACCTAACTGGAATTCCTCACCTACTACGACCCATCTCTGGGAAGAGCACAGCTTGCTCCTCTTCTGTTAATCATTACAAACACACCACTGTCGTAGCCGAGAGTTCTGAAACAAGGGAGACACACGGCACCTTCTAGATGGGCTAATAAAGACATCATTCTGCCGCAGCGCTGGACAACAGACTGTTGCGTGGCCTCCGCCATCCTTCCTCCTGGAACTCATGGCCTGTGTAGCTCCTCCCCCTAAGGGTGGCAGATCAGTAACTCTTCTCACCAACAGCATATGGCAGAGTTGACGGGATGCCACCTGGCAATCACATGCTGTACCGCGATGGCTTCTGTGCAGTGAGCTCTCTGTTGCTGGCTCTACAGAAGTTACTGTCACCGGGTTACCTGCCACTCTGCACAGGAATGGGTACAAGGGACTGAGGGAAGCATGTGGCTGACAGCCAACGAAACGAAGGCCCTGGATCCAACAGCCCATAAGAACACGTCCAACACACACAGAAACCTGGACAAGTCCCCTTCCCCGGCCCAGGCTTGAGACAAGACCCCAGCCCTCAGACACCTTGCCTGCAGCCTGGCAGAAGAGCCCGTGTGTGCCCGGGGTCCCGACTTGCACAAGTGGGGAAGTATGCTTTGAAGAGCTGTGTTTGTGGGAATATTGTCACACACTGATAAAAACTACTCCAAGACTCTTACAACTGTCACACCTCCTACTTCTGTGATCCCTGACGGTGGCCAAGGAGGCTTCACAGGCAGGCTATGGCAGGCGAGGGCAGGGCAGCAAGCACCAAGAGGGGACCAATCTCCTCTGGTCCTTCCTGCACTCCAGTACAGACACACAGGTGAGCCACCCACCGTGGTCAGCCACAAAAATGACCTGAAGCTGTGACGGACTTTTATATATATATATATATATATATATATATATATATATTAAAGCAGAAAAGGAAACATTAGAGCAGAGCTGGTGAGCACATACTGTAGCGATTCAGTTCATTCTGGAATTACCGAGGACTCAGCACTGCGCCAGCTGCTGGAACGATCTAGCGAGAGGAGAAAGACATGTGCACTCATAGCCACTGTAAGAACACACAAGAGGACCACAAAACAGCCACCCATGAAAGCAAAGGGCCCTAACCAGGCCCAGGAACACCATCGTGAAGGGGACAGCATTTCAGACGGGCAGCACTTCACCCAGGGACCACGCTATGGGAGGCGGGCACCCTCTGCAGCCAGCTGGTGCAAGTGCTATGAGAGACGGGGGTAAGGGGAGCATGCCTGTGACAGCAGGGGCCCTGGGTCAGGCTGAGACACAGCCCTTCAAAAAATGCCAGGAACCATGAATATAATGCCACTGCACTGCTAGAAGACTGAAGTCAGAGCAGCGTGAAAGGCACATCCATCAAATATTCTTAAAAGACACACACGACCAAGTGTTGGAAAAGCAAAATCATAATTAACTCTTTAAAAAAAAGATTTATTCTAAACAATTTATCAACGATAGAGATGTACTTGCTTTCAAGTCAGCTGAAATTTCTTAGGATTGTCTGGAAGGTATTCATCTTAGTGAGAACCACCACTCAGCATGGGTTAAAAAATAAACTAGATTTAAACATTTAAGTTGCGGGATAATGGAAAGATGATACAGCAGACAGCAAGTCAAAGATTTACAATAATGTATGCTACCTTCAGGAAATGGGGAAAAAATAGCAAATACCGTCTGAACATGATACAGCCAGAAACCGTTCTGCACCACCAGATCGAGTGAGTTCCTCCTGGAACACAAATAACTACTTTAGCACATGATCAAACTATACATCACCAAGCACTTGTACTGTCCACAGGCTAGTTAAGGACAGCAGAGTGAGGGATCACCCAAACACGTTCTGCACACTCTAAATCCTGAACAAATATCTAATTGTCCCAGCAGGGTAACAAACGGCTTCGCTCACCTCTAGGAGGGCACATCCCCTCTGACCCCACGGGAGCAGAGCATTCGCAGCACCTGCTTTAGCACAGCCTCCTCCTCTATTTTCAATGGCTCACAAATTTGAACCCTGAGCTGGGAGCTGTGTGATGTCACCTGTTTTCAGTGCTCAGGTCACAGATCTATAATTTAGTTTTTTCCATCTACACTTTTTTTTTTAAGCTGAGGAACGAATTCAGGGCCTTGCATGTACTAGGCAACCCCTCTGCCACTAAGCTGAATCCCCCAACCCCTACTTATAACTTTTTTAAAGTAATTGATTTCAATTAAAGGAGACAGAAAAGTAATGTTAGCTCAATTTTAATAAGACTCATCACTTTTCTCACAAAAACACTCACAAAAGACACAATTGGTGGATGCTGGAATTGCCATTTGTGACACTATGTGACAATACTATAGTAACCTGGCATGTAAGGACCAAAGTGTGGGACACACGGCTTGACACTAAGGTGGAGCGCGTAGGATTTCATCCAGAAACAGCCCTCAGATGAGGAACCGCCAACTCCACTCGGAGATCTCTTAGCAAAGGCCATGACCTAACCCGGACCAAGACAGTTTAACAGCTGGCCCCACAGCCCAGACAGACATTATGAAAGCTCTGCAGTCATGGTTCTCTCAGAAGTGACTCATGGGCTTGAGGGGAGCCCTGGAACAGCTGGCCCTGCAACAGCAGCCAGGGGGAGGTAAAGGCCTGGAAGCAGGTGTCCGAGGCACGCTCCCGCAGCCTGCCACTATCACCATAGGGTCCTGTGAGCACAGCCATCTTGCCCCTGAAGACCTTGATAAAAGCTCCTCGACATACATCATGGACACCCTCAGGGACAGACAGGCCATCCGTGCAGGTTACAGCACAAGAAGCTGCTGAGACGAACGTGTTCCTGCGCTGACACAGGGCAACAGAGCACCTGGAACTCCTCCCCAGCTCTCCAGGCAGTGGGGCAGGGGTCTAACTCATGGCTCTCAAGTCCACCACTGAGCGACGCCCCCTGCCCTTCCAGAGAGATTATGGCACAACACCTAAAATTCCCCATCTCATTTAATGAAAATACACAAAAAATTCTGTAGCATAGAAATTTGACATCTACTTTCCCTGACCACCTAACAATAGACAATGTTTAAAAACATGCAATGTATCCTGAAGGAATGGTATATGAATGAGAATTTAAATAGCTAAAAGACTGAGCATAATCCCACTTCCATGTTTAGAAATCTCCCATCTTTACATTAGAGTCTGTGGGTACACATATTAACAGAAAGGAGTGCTACACTATTACACTATTTTTTCCTATTTAAGAGTAAATACCTGGGGCTGGAGGAGTGGCTCAGCGGTTACGGCCCTTGCCTGGTATGCACAAATACTCGAGTTCGAACCTCAGCATCCCTTATACAGCTAAGGGTGGAGCAATGAAGACATGAAAAACTAAATTGATTTTCTCTCCCTCTCTAAAAAGAAAAAAAAGAAAGTAAATACCCAAACAGTACTAGGGTGAGTTAATTGTTTCTCGTGGCAGTCTAAGCACTTTGCCTTTTTAAATGTAAAATAGTGAGGGCGCTGGTAAGCTTTTGTTCAAGCAATGAGGAAAATGACTAAAGCTGTTAAAGGATATTTAAAGAGCAATATGAATACCGCATGCAAAGGGCTAGGAATGGCTAGTTAAACCAATCTCAAGCCACCGTTGCTTTCTGGAATTTTCTAATGCAATCTGATTAATTTACCTATGTTTGGGGAAAAAGGACAACTACTCATTAATTCTTTTCATAAGAGATATAAAGCAATTAAATTAGTTTCAACTAAGAAATCTCTCATCTTCCAAAATTAACTGACATATAAGCCCTAAGGAAATTTAATGAGCTCAGATTCTCTTCTATGTTGACGCTGGTGAGTAGCAGATAAAAATTTGCATGTATGAGTAAACTATGTATAGCTGGCTACTAGCACATGTCAATGCTGAGAAGCTCTAGGGCGGATCATGCCTAGCACTAACATTTTACCCTAAAATTCACTTACAGGAGTAAAAGAACTAAGAACACCCTGAAATCACTAAAGGGAAAATGGCAGCCGAAGAGGCTACCAGGTTGAACACTGTTCCCTCCAAACTGGCATTTACACGGGACCTGAGAATGTAAACCTACGTAGAAACAGGGCCTTTGTGCAGATCCTTAAAATGCAGTCACGAACTGAAATGCTAAGCCCTGATCCAGCAACCAATGTCCTTCACAGAATAGGGAAACGTTTTATTCTGGTACATTTTTTTTTAATTTTTTAGTCTATTTTTATTATGTTTTTTATGTGTTCAACATAGTCTCACATATTGGAGGGAGTCCTTGGTTCACATTCATGAACATAGGATATTAACAAAGTTAAGGCTGATGTTAGGCTGAGATCTCCCCCTTTTGACCACTTCCTGATCCCAGCTGTCTTGATTAAGCCCCCTACTCCCTCCCTCCAGCTACACTGATATCTCCCCTAATCCCTCCCTCCCCTCCCTGTCCCCACTTCTCCCCCAGCATCATCATTATGCTTCCCCCTGTTCATGTAAAAATTCACCTGTTGCGGTTATTATTTAGCTCGGCTAACTTTCAATCTGTCTTAACACAGATGTGGTGACAAGAAGGCATCATAAACAGCTTCCCATCACTGGGACAAAACAGCAAAGACCACCATCTTGGAGGAGGACAGGTTAGTTGGGCCCTTGGTTTGAGCCCACGGCCAGCTGCGGCACCACTTGGCTTAAAGCAAGGCAGAACATCATGGTGGCCAGGAAGCAGAGAGCACCAGGAAGAAGGGGCCAGGGGCATGATACACCCTTCAGTGCATACCCCTAAGACCCCACCTCCAATGATGCCATTAAAATATCAATCCATCAGTGAACTACACACCGATGCGGTATCCACCGGTGACCAGATGACTTCCCGGAGTTCCACCTCTAGGTGCTGCTGCTTTGGGGCCAAGCATTTGACACATGGACCTCTGGTGATATCCCAGATTCAAGTCACAGCAGAAAGCCATGCGAAGACAGACACAGAGGTAGCCAAGTACAACAAGAACAACCACAACCATCAGGAGCTAGGAGAGGCGGGATAGGCAGGGTCTTCCCAAACTCTGGAGGGAGCATGGTACCACTTATAACTTGATTTTGGGTTTCTAGAGTCTAGACCTGGAAGAGATCAATTTTCCATTATTCTAAGCCACCCAGTTTGTGGTACTTTGTCATGACAGTCATAGGAAACTGACAGGAGGAAATATGTGCTCAGAAAACTGATCTGCATGTTAGAATTGGCCTGCAATTATGTGCACACCAGAATACAACAAGTCACCAAACTGTTAACAGTGGTTATCTCTGGGTGGCAGACTAGCTGACTTCTACCCTACCACTTATGCTCTTTCCAAATCTTCCAAATCTGTTTTCAATAAACATGCTCACTTTTATAATCAGAGCCAATGCCAATGACGACTCCACAAAAAACTGTAAAGAGCTTTGTTCATCAGCATGCAAGCCCTAAAGAATAAAACTTGCAAAATCAGAAAGGACAGGATACAAACCATCAAAATAAGGGGAAAGTTTTAAATAAAACACCACTTCACTCAAACCTATGTAAATGATTCTGAAAATCAAGATAAAACGGGTAATTCTCTAGAAAAATACCATTTGCCAAATCTCGTCCCAGAAAAGACACGAAGTCTAGAAAGTCCAATTACCATAGCAGCCAGAGAATCTAAAATCTTCTCCTTCCACTCAAACCTTGGAGACTGGATGGTTTAAGTCCTACACAGTATTCCTAAAAACAGAAAATTAGAATAATATCCAAAACTTCTCTCTGTGAGATTTTTGAATCCTGACAAACCAAAAAAGAAAACTCCTACCATTCTTAGAAAGAAAAAAAAAAAAGAATAATAGAAAAATGCTAACTAAAACCTTGGCAGCAGACTAAGGAACTTGCCTGCCCTCAGAAAATTATTACAAAATGAGGAAAAAAATATATGAAAAATGGTAGTGGACAAAAGGCGGTGCGAACTGTGATGAGAACAGGCAAACACATGAACCCCGTCTTCCGCAGCACACAGAGCACAGAGGTGGCCAGTTGGAACAGGCAGCCTGGGCCATGTGCAGAGAAGGAGTGGAGGCCAGTGGCCTCAAGTCCATGAGAACCAACAGGGCAGCGCATGGCAAGTGAGCGAGCTTTGGAGAACTCTGGAGAGCTCTGGAAGGTTCCCTCACTACTGACCTGCCCATACAGGCTAGCAGCACTGGAAATGCAGAATACCTCCACCCACCAGGAGAAACCGAACTCCTCGCTCACGCACAACACTGAGCGGAGTCAAGGCCTTCACCAGCCTCCACAGTGCAGGAAAAATCAGCCCTGGACGAAAAGCTAAGCTACACCTGCCTGCTGCGAATTAAAACGCAGCCCAACAAAACCAACTGTTTCCAAGTAACAAAGTCCAGAAATGCTGGGCAATAAAAATAAGCCAGCACCCAGAATTTACGGTCTAGATCCTTCAACAATTGCCAGGCCTGCAAACAAATAGGAAAATATGACCCACAATGTGGAGAAAAATAAGACAACAGAATGAGAAATGACACCGATGATAAAATTAGTCCACAAGAGCTCAAACAGCTAAATATATCCCCTGTTCAAAAGGTAAAGGAAACTATGAGCACAATGAGAGGAACAGACATTAAGAAAAGATGAGAAATAAAAAAAACTTCTAGAGACTAAAAATAGAATAAGAAAAATAGATGGGATTATCAGCAAGTTAAACATGGCTCAGAAAGACTAAGTAAACCTAAGGACAAAAATAGGAGCCATCCAAAATGAAATAGAGAGAAGGCTGGAAAATGACTAACAGAAGCCTGGGGAGCTGTGGGCCAGCAGGAAGCAGACACAAAACGCGCCCATGCAGCTCAAGTACAGGGAGGGACACTGGAGGAGATGCTGCCCAAACGTCCTGAAATCCAAGAAAGCCAGCAAACTCATGTAGAAACAACAGGAGAAGCCACAGTGAGACACGTCCTAACTACAACCTTCAGAACCACTGGTAGAATTTTACAACACTCAGAAAAAAAAAAAATGTATTCATAGGAATAAAAATTAAAACAACAGCTGATTTCTGGTCAGAGGAACTCAAGATGGACAGAACGGGGCAAACCCTTCAGGTATTACATGAAAACAACTGCGAAGTCAGCATCCTGAGCTCACTGCAAACATCACTCAGAAACAAGGGAAGCAAGAAAGTCAGCAGCCACAGTCCAGCAGGGTGATGTCAGCGCCAAATGGAGACACGGACCGAGAGAAGGGAAAGGAAAGCCCCGGAACTGATCAAGGTGCGAGTGAACTCACGGAGTCTCAAGCCTCCAACACACAGGTCTGCGGTGAACAAAAATCGCACTGACTGTGTGCTCTGACAATCACAACTGCCCATTGGAGGAGAGTGTGGGACGGCAACAGTTCTGCAAGGACACCTGAAGTTGAACCTCGGAACGCTGAAGGCGAAGGAAGCTACGGACAAACGCAGCGAGCTGCAACGCAGCGACGGGGTAAACGGAAAACGGGACCGAGACAGAGGTGAACTACAATAAAAACTCACATTCCACGCAGAGTGAGCAGAAGAGCAAAGCAGAAACCAGAGAAAATGAGCTCAGCTGAAAACAGAACAGGAAGCAAATCCTAAGCAGGAGCAGCCACGCGCAACTCCAAACTGGTCCCAAGACACCACTAACGCAGACCTGCCCAGACTCAACGAAATCCAGATCACAGCTCCTGAACTCAAGGAATCCGCTAGGACCCAACACAGTCCACGGTGAAAGGATCAGCTAACAGAGAGGGTCTGTTCAACTATACAGACCTCAGCACACTGAACGCTACCAAGGATGAACGTGGCATTTCACAATGAGAAAGAGCATGTTCATCAAGAGGAACTCACAATCCCACCTGCAGCTTCCAGATGTGACTTCACTGCATGCAGGAGGCAGCCACGCACCTTGGCTCTCACCCATGGTAGTCAAAATGCTTAAGGCATGAAAGGGGCTGAAAGAAGCTGTCTGCTAGGGTAACTGCCAGGCTTCCCAGGTAAAGATGCTGCCCCTGCTAGGGTAACTGCCAGGCTTCCCAGGTAAAGATGCTGCCCCTCCTGCGCTCCTGAAGCTCCAGGGGCCTTGGGAGTCCATGGGACCAGCTGGACCCACAAAAGCCCAGCTGTGATGGGGCAGAGTATCAACCAAAGCACTGTGAACATCTCCTCTGGCTCCTGAATCAAAACAACCATTTGGCAAGTCTGAGGATGGGGAAGAACCCACTGTGGAAATCTCCAGCCTGACCAGGTGCCGGATAACATGAAAGAAGTTGATTATTTCACATGTGATGATGTTGGCTTGCACTCTTTTATTTGCCCTAAGCCCAAGGAAAAGGAAGGAATAAGATGTCTTCTTTAGATACATAACTGATATTTACTAATTATATAAGAGTCTCTGGAATCGGCTTCAAAACAAGGCTGGTTTGCTAAGCAGGAAAGGGGGAAGCAGGCAGGGGAAGACAGATGAAATAATATAGATGGTCCCTGAACTGGTAATTGTGGCTCGGCAAGTACCTGCGGCTAAGGTCTCAAGTTTGTTTTGCTTTTCTTTCATATTTTGAAGAAAATTGAGGGATACAAAGATGAGGAATAGTAGCAAATGGAAAAATTGCATACAAAATGATCAACGGCAGCCAGGCATGGTGGCCCAAGCCTATAACTGTAATTCCAGTGACTCAGGCAGCTGAGGCAGGAGGATCCTAAGTCCAAAGTCAGCATCAGCAACTTCCAGAGGCCCTGATCAACTTTGTGAGGACCTGTCTCAAAATAAAATACAAAAGGGCTGAGAATATGGCTCAGTGGTTAAAAGACCCCGGACCCTGGGTTCAATCACTGGTACCAAAAAAAAAAAAAAAAAAAGAAGAAAAAAGAAAAATAAAATATCAAGGTCTGTCTGCCAAGCTGCCCCTACAAAAGTCTAGATGTGATCTGGTGTATCTTTACAAATGTCCATTTCAAGGGGCTGGAGTGGTGGCTCAGTGGTTATGGTGCTTGCCTGGCATGCTCAAGGAGACGGGTTCAAAACCCAGCATCATGTACACAATGAAGTGTCTGAGCAATGAAAGCCACAGGAAAAACTAAATAAAATTGATTTTTCTCTTTAAAAAATAAAAAAAAGTCTGTTTCAAGCAAATTCCTTTTCCAATTAGTACTTTTCTTGCATTATAAAATTTGAACACTAAAAGCATAGAAAATATTTCTTGACAATTTCTGTTCCCAAGACCTCAAAATTAAAAACGCTTTTCTTCAGGAGTTAGATGATTTTTTTTTGACAGACACAGTGAGAAAGAAATAATTTTTTAATTAGTTTTCCATGTGGCTTTTGTTGCTCCAAGCCTTCGTTGTGTACGCGGTGCTGGGGTTTGAACTCAAGCATGCCAGGCAAGCGCCGTAACCGCTGAGGCACCACTCCAGCCCCAGGAGTGGGACATCTTAACAGAAACAAACATCAGCTAAACATACAATTAAAAGAAAGCACAGTCAATCTGATCCTGGCACTGAATATATTCAAGAACGGGAGTAGCGCAAGTGCATCTCCTTTCTTCCTCTGAGTTTATTTGTTCCTCGATGGTGAGGGGTTTTGCTCATTTTATTCAATGTGGCTGAATATTTACGGAGTATTCGCTTTAAGGAAGCACTCCGAGGAAGACAAACAAAAAGGAAGGAGGCCATTGTCTCCGGACAGGCCAGGAAGAACTACACCCCCAATTTCAGACCCAAAATACCATCCCTGAAGCACTAACTTTTCAACACATCACATTTTCTGTTCACAGCCGGCCAGAGACTCCTATTTCTAAATCTGATTCTAGCATAAGGCACCCAAGGAAGTGAACAATTACTAGTTACACAAAGTCAAACAAAACCCCCATCACCTTATTTTAAGCTAAGACAGGGCAGCTGTTGCTGCTGAGGAGCATGAAGCACATGAGTCAGGAAAGGTACAGCCGCGAGTGCGGGCCTGGGAGCGCAGCTGCACACTCTTAATTAGGAAATACTGACCTTGGATGTCTGCTACAGTAGGTTGTTTTGGAAAGAGTCCTCAGGCTGAAAGATCATAGATTTTGTTATGCTTGCCACTGTAAACAAGCTTTTGCTTTCCCTCCGATAAAAACACTGTGGTTTCTGCAAGCAACACTAATGGGGCCAGAATGCATGCATGCTCTTTGCTTTCAGAAAAGGTTCTGGATTCTCCTTCACCAATTAAGGTTGCACATAGTCAAAGACAACCACAGAGTCAGGAGGAGAATGTGAAACCTCCCACTCACTACAAAATCAAAGTCTAGCAGCAGCTGCTTAGTGACCAGTCACAGGTTCAGGAGCTCAGTAGAAAAAGGAGTCTTGTCTCAGAAACCCAACCAATGCATTTAAAAAATGTTTAATTCTTTTTGCACCACTGGAGCTCAAACCCAACCCCAGGGCCTAATGCATGCTAGTTAAGTGGTCTGTCACTAGCCATAGTCCCAGCCCTTTATGTCCACTTTTGTATGGGGTTGGGGGTGCCAGGGATTGAACCCAGAAACACCACTGTGCCGCACCCACAGCCTCTTTCATTTTTTATTTTGAGACAGGGCCTAAGTTGTTTAGGGCCTAACTTGAGAGACTGGCTTAGAACTTGCAGTCCTCCTGCCTCAGCCTCCCAAACCACTAGGATTGCAGACAGGAGCCACAGTGCCCAACTCTGTATTTACTTTCTAAAGAGGAATCTCATGAAAACCATGCCCATACCGATTACCACCAGCCCCAGATTCTTTCCTCAAACCCAAATCCATCAACTGACTACTAAAATGTCCCATAATCATCTCAAACACAGGTCCAAGACTCAACTCTCCACCAATTCTCCTCTTCCTCCTGAACTTTTTGACTACAAGACAGTGAAATAATGTTCCAGCCAGAAACACTCCCTGTTTCCATCTCCTCCCTCCCCTTTCCACATCCCATCAACCAACATTAGGGGGACAATTTTTTCTGCATAGGACTGCACAGGCTGGCCATAATGGTGCACACCTATAATCCCAGGTACTCAGGAGGTTGAGGAAGGAGGATGGAAAATTTGAGGCCATCCTGGACAACTCAGCAAGACCCTGTCTCAAAATAAAAATAAAAAGTGCTGAGGGTATAGCTAGCATAGAGTGCTCTCGAGTTCAATCCCTAGCACCAATAAAATAAAAAAGGGCCAGAAAGGAAATATTTTTGCAGGCCAGGCTTTCCATGTTAAAAGGCAGTATCACGACTATTACATAGTTCCTTATATAATGAGAGAAGATAAATTCCCATAAGCCTTTCTCGGACAAAATTAAATACAAATACTGAATATAATTTTGTAACACAAGTCTGCTAATAAGAATGCAATATTTATACTTTGTGATATAATATTTTACTTAGTTTAAGTTCAAAGGTAAGGAACCTTATAATCAAAATTGATTACAAATGTTCATCTCTTAATACTGATTTGTAAAGAAACTTCTTTCATCTTTACATATGTCTTTTCAAGACTAGGCATGGAACCAGCATCTGACCAAGCTATACCGCATCCCGGTATTTAACCTGAAGAACTGAAGTCGGCATACTACATTGATGCACTTACAATTCTTCCACCCAGGGAAGAGAAGCTAATTCTTCATTCATTTAAAAGCCGCCATTTACTCCTCTAATGACTGAGCAGGACTGATAATCAAGAACCCAAAACAACCGTTTGAAATCATTCACCTTGTTTTTAAATTAACTGCTGATGCAGCTTCCTGTGTCTTCAATTCTTAGAGCCACTGTTCTCACCTAGTAGCTAACACTCTTAGTTAATTTTTGGTGGGCACATTCCATCTGCTACAAACACAATTTAATTAAATCACTGTCAATGAACGGTTTCCTCATTTGGAAAACAAATATGCCAATCAGAAACTTTGCAGCCTCCTTTCCATTTTTCATTTTCGTGAAGAAATTCTACTGTGAACTCTGCTATTGATTTTGTATGTTAAGTTGTCCAATTTTTTAAGTGTTGCTTTCCTCTGAATTGGCAGTTCTGCGTGCTTCATCTGCTAATACTGCACCCTCTGAGCACACTACAAGGGCACTGCATAATGAACATGATGCTTACCTACCTAATTTGATAAGAAAGCAATCCACACTACACTTGCTTTAAAAGACAAACACTTGGGGGCTGGAGCAGTGGCTCAGCAGTTACAGCACTTGCCTGGCATGCACAAGCACATGGGTTCAAACCCCAGTACCCATGTACCCAACTAAGTGTCAGAGCAATGAAAGCCATGCGAAAAACTCAATAAAAATTGATTTTGTCTCTCTCACTGCCCCTTTCTCTTTAAAAGAAAAAGATACAAAGAAAAAAAAAGTCAAACACTTGGACTGGAGCTCAGCCATTAGAGTGCTTGCCTGGCACGTGTGAGGACATGAGTTCAAACCCCAGCAGCACATACGCAAGGAAGTGTCAGAGCAACAGAAGCACATGAAAAACTAAATAAAATTGATTCTTTCTCTCACTGTCCCTCTCTTACGTAAAAAGACAGACACTCAAGGGCTGGAGTGGTGGCTCGGCAGTTAGGCACGAGGACCCGGGTTCGTATTCCAACACCACATATATAACTAAGTGTCGGAGCAATGAAAACCAGATGGAAAACTAAATAAAACTTTCTCTCTCTCTCTTTAGGGGACCCCCCCCAAAAAAAGACACTCCAACTCTTCTGTTTTGGCACAATGGGTATGCCCTATGAAAAGTGAAGTATAATAAAATTGATTCTCTTTCTCCTTTCTATCTCTCTCACTATCCCTCTGTTTAAAAAAAAAAAAAGTAAAACAAAACGAGACACACATGCACTCAAAACACTGCACATATTTAGTGCTCCACGGGTCCCAGGACCACACGCCGCTTGGCAATTCACTCGCACTCACAGCTCTTGGGAGACCCTTGGACGCATGGCTCTATTCACTACGCAGCAGCGGGAGAGGAAACCACCAAATGACACCCGCGGAGTCGGGGCATAAGCTTCATGGTTCTGCTAAGGAGCTGCCACACAGAACACACTCCTCCTCCCGCAGGGAAATGCACCAACACACACGTAGCATTTCTGCATGCAACAGCAGACTGCAGATGCACAGTCCAGGAGATTACTTTCAGATGGTCACAGAGGCAACATGACTAGTCACACCTATCAAGATGGCACACTCCCAGAAGAACCAGATGGCCAGGAACCTAAGCAAGCAAGATGCGTTCCCAACTTAAGGAATATTCTAAAAGCTGGGTTCCCCCAGATGCCACCCAAGGATAGATGCCACTCCCTGCACCCCGAAGCCACTCCTCCTAAAGTTGACTCCTTCCTCAACAGCACCATACGCCTTCTCTGTTGTTCTACCAACTCTGCCACAGGAGCCCAAAACCAAAGGCAACTGAAAAATGACTGCAGCTGTTATTCAAGGAAAAACCATTCACGAAGATTGCAACTGGAGTTGCACGTAATTTTCGTGTGTCGGAAATTCTTCTTCTTTTGATTTTCTTCCCTGGCTGCTTAAAAATGTGAGACCCACTCTTAGCTAATAAGCTATACTAACAAAAGCAGTGGCTAGATATGGCCTCTGGGATGCAGTGTGCAACTCTCGAACTAACCAATCACCTGTGCCCTTAGACCCAACTGTTCTTACCTCTTGCCTTCATGTCTCTCTCTGAATTCAGATTATCATTATTTTCTGAATTTTTAAAACTCATAACTCTTTATCACTGTATCACTTATATCTACTGTAGTAGCTCACACACAATATGCACTTAAGATATTTTTACTAAATTAAATCCAAACTCTAAATTGCTCCAAAACCCAAAACTGAGTGGTGACTTGATGTCACAAGTAGAAAATCTCACACCATAAAACAAAGTGTATATGAAATGTAAATGAAGTTCACATTTAGACTTGGGTCACATTCCCAAGGTATCACATTGGCATATTCAAATCATGCAAAATCTAAAAAAAAAAAAAAATCTAAATTCAAGTATTTGTTTGCAAGCATATGGGGTAAAGAACAATATACTGCAATTCCTGATCCATTAAAGTTATATTTAAAATTTGTAGGTCACTAAAATGGTATACTGCAGCTGTACTCAGATTTAACAAAATACAACAGACATCAACAAAAAATAATTTTCTCAACCTCAGAAATTTTTTCGGCAAATGATCTAAATGTCACATTTTTTTTCTCTAAAGTAAAGTGAAAAATTAAGACCCATTCACCCTTTTCCAGTGCCCTCCTGCCCGGCTCTACTCCATTCTACGTGTATCCCCTACATGTCCACTCCCTATGTACCAGGAAATTCTTATAACATCATCTTCTACCTTCTCCATTCTCAAAACCACAAGAGTGACATCAGCTCCCTTGAGTCTCCTGCCCGAGAGCCCCGTCTCTGCTCTTCCCAGTGGCACCAAGTTTCTCTCCCAACTGCATTGCAAGGTTACCACACAGCTCTTCACTGTCACCTCCAATGGCATCTTTTCAATTCTCATCGATTCCTCATCTCTGCATCTTGAGAACTTAGCATGGCATACAACAGCAAGAGAGAGAAAAACCGTTTCTTAAGAATGACGGAAGAAATCGGCAAGAAGGCAAGAGCTGAGCAAGTTCTGGAAGGTGAGCGGCACTGGCTGGGCAGGGTAGGCACAGACAGCAGCAGTGGGGGCCAGCGTCCGAGGCGGGGGCCAGCATGGAGCAGCACCGGACAGCATGGGGAAGAGAAGCGGGTGCGGGGGCTCGGGGCGCCAGCTGCAGTCTTGCTAACACTTCTCTGTAGACTGCGCTGCATTCGAAAGGCAAACCCACACCCACTCCATTAAGGGAGGTAGCCCCCCCAATTTCAGCCATCCACATGTGACAAACGCGAAGCACAGCGCCAGGTTATTCAATGTCATTTCATTTTTTCAAAGCAAGTAGAGGCTACCACCTCCCCGTAGGTCAAGCCCCTTATTGCCCTCAGTTAATCCTTGCCTCTGAAAGGACACCTTAGACACCTGCCCTGCATCTTCCCTCAGCAGCGCCCTTCCCCTCCTGCTGTGCAAACTAGGTGCTGTCAGAGACTGCTGGTTCCCACCCACCCACCAGCTTCAGCAGTCAGGTGTCCACAGCAGTCCTTCCCTGCTCCGAAAGAGCACTTAGAAAATCAGCAGCCAACGCTGCGATTCAACTGTCTATACAGGGCTGTGACTCGCGGCACCTTTAGTGGACTCTAGGTCTGATATCGGGGCGCCCCTTTGGAATCACCTGGTTGAAAAGCATTGCTGTTTCTCAGGCTGCACGGCATCCAGACTACGAAGATCCTTCCATTTGCCTGATAAAGCAATACAACAAGGTTGAAATACCTGAGGAGGCGTTATATTCTCATGTCCTCCCTTTCTCGAGAGAAGTGGGTGTACGAGAGGACGTTTCAGTACTTTACATGCAACTGGAAGCTAACCACTTGCTCAAGAAAAACAACTCACTTTTTACAGCCAACAACACATATTGCAAGTGATCAACACATCCTTAAAGAAAAGACTATTTGATCAAATATGAATAGCATGCTTAACACATTTCAGGACACTAGAAAAAAGGAATCTCATTCCATCATTCCAAGGAGGGAGGGTGAGTGGGAAAAAGACGGGTTTACAGCTTTTCTCTTGACACAGTAAATATAGAATATTTATAGCGCTTCTTTAGGTAGTGTAGGAGCTGCTGCATCTCCCCTGCGAATACTATGTGAGTCGTATCTAGACCACAGTGATTCCTCAGCAGAGGTGACTGCACAGCTGTGTGAATTTTTCAAAATTCTACATCCTAAGACATATGCATTGCATTTTTTCCAAATGCTACATGAAAGCGTCACAACACACACTGAACTTGAATTAATGACATATGTCTGATGAAGCACTTAGAGTGAAGTGCTCTGGTGCCTGCCATTTGGAGTGTTTTCTAAAAGAGTAAGATGAGCTGGTGGGCAGGCAGAACCAGGCGGCTCAGCACGTCTTAAGTGATGTAACAAGGATGGCAAAACGTGAAGAATGGGGTCTTCATAGAGCATGTATCATGGGCACTGTAAAGGTCTCCCCATTTTGCTATGTGAAATCTTTCCAAATAAAATGCTCCAAAGACAAAAATGCACCTATGGACTGCAGGATGAATGGCCTAAACTGAAGATCTGGACACGCAATTATCAGCAAAGCAGGGCTTCTCGAGGTACACCACAGGACCCTCTCTGGTCATTCTATTAACACTTCCTGTGATCCTGAATTAATTTGGAAGTTGACACCAAACTGAGATCCCAAAGGCTGAGGCCACCACTTTAGCATTTCAAGGAAATGCAAAGGGAACATTAGCCTTTGCCTCAAAGGGACAAAAGTGAGGGGGGGGGACCCTGGGACTCTGCAGCACCTTTTTGAGTTACTGTGCCTTATGGTGACAACTGACAGGATACTGTTAAAATGGGTTTCTGAATCCCTAAGGGTACACACACATGTTTAAAAGGTCTGCAATACCAGGGAGAACACACAGAAACATTTAAAATGATATGTGCATGTGGCCTCCCACCCTTTGTGAACACAGGGTCCACAGGAATGATCACACGTTAAAACTACCGGAAAACGACATGAAATGCAGCCATTGATGCGGATATTCACACAGTGAACTAACTACCTTAGGAGGAGGATCTTAGGAACACCCTGGTGACAAGCAGTGGGGCTGGATTACCTGCCAATGATTTTCCACCTGGCTCTTCCTTTCCTTTGCATACCCATGACAAGCACCCAAGAACACTAACTCAACATGAAGCATATCTGTGAAGAGAGATGAACGTTAGAACCTGGGGGATTCGAAGCAATCAATGAGTGCCTACCCCGTGCCAATGACCACCGAGAGGACTGGACAGGGAACCTGGGAGCACACACCTGCACAGCCCCGGACAGCAAGAGAAGGTGCAACTTGGAGCCTGAGACCAGCGAAAGGACAACCTGAGCTTCCTTCCCTCTCCCCCTTCTGACTTTCCCGTCTTTATATCCTAAGGAAGACGCTAGCGTGGGGGATGAGGATATGGTATTCTTAGTGGAAAAGTTAAGAAAAGAGAATGATGTGATTCAAAGCGTTAAAAACTCCTGCCGAGAGTCCAGAGAATCAGACTGGTTATCTGTTTGACATGTGCACCAGGAAAATGTCACTGAAATAGTGGTGATTCTCCTAAGCACATGGTCCAGACAAATCAACAGTGGATGTGAACAACAGATCGGGTTTTACAGAACCGTTCACATGGAAAGGGTTACGTTTCAACAAACCATTCCGAGAATCCAAGCGGCCAGACTTGGAGACTTTTACCTATTTTATACGCACAAATTACAAGGTAATAATGGTTTCTTTTGCTATGAGAAAACCAGCAAGAAAATTGTTAAAAAGAACATTTTGCACCTCTAAGATACTAGATAAATCAATCCCATGTAAACTACTAAAAATAAAAAAGGAAAAGTCAGAAAAAGACCCAGGAGTTAACTGCAAGGCTGGGGCACACCGCCCACCTACAAGCCCAAGTCTCCTGCGACTGTGACATGTTTGTTCCCACCTGATTCTACCCTTTTCCCCTCCCACCTCTGGCAGCCAGACAATACTTCTGAAAGTTATCTTCTAAGAAACAAATGGAGATTGGCAAGAGTTACCAAAATGAAAGGGATTCTTTAATGGAAATGACAAAGTAATTAAAAAGCTTCATTTAATCAATCATGACTCAGTCCTGTCACTGCACTTATTACTCTCATGTTACTAGAAGAGACAATAGTCCATTCACTGAGGATAAACTCAGTAACCCTGCATTCTCCCTGAGCAACTGTTGCCAGGTTCATTTCACCTTGAAAACCCAGACCCAACCTCAGAACACAGAACTGTTTCCTATCTAAATGAGTAGACTCTTGTATACATTTCCATCTACCTTGGTTCTCCACCTAAACATCATTTATATATAAAGATGTTTATACACACTCTTGACAAAATCAATTTTTTAAAAAATCTCATAGTAACATTGATTCCTAGAGAGTGTACAGTTCTGTGTATTTAGCACACGTACAGATAGGTATACACAATTACCACCAATATAAGGGCTTAGAAGACTTCCATTACCCCAGTTCTTCACACTGCCCCTTCACAGGCACCCGGTCCCCCCAAACACACTTCTAACCACAGGAATCATTCTCCTTCACTGTGATTTTATATATTAGGAAAAAATCATACAAATCATGAGCCCAGTACAATGGCACACTTGGAGGCTGAGGCAGGACGATCACAAGTTCATAGCCTCAGCAACTTAGTGAGGCCCTAAGCAACTTAGGGAGACCCTGTCTCAAAAAGGGCTGGGGATGTGGCTCGTTGGTTAAGCGCCGCTGGGTTCAATTTGAAGACAAATCCATCAGGAGGCTTGCAAGATTCAAGGGCAGCAACCACTCCTTCCGTCTTGCTGCTCAACAGCATTCAACTGGCTGAACACAGCAGTGTACCCGTTTACCCTCTGAAGGACAAGTTCTCCTTTCTCATAGCCAAAAGTGAAATGCAGGTCCTATGAGAACATGCTTACCTTACCAATTCAAATGCGCTACCATTGACGATACCACTTGGCATCCTAACCAACAATACACAGACTTCCAGATACTCCACGCCTTCCCAGCACTGTACAGCCAGGCGTCTCCTGCTCAGCTAACAGGTGACCTCTGGCATCCCTAGTGGTATTTTACCCGTGCTTATTTGTTACTTATTCGTTCTCTCTGAAGACAGATCTGTTCAAGTCTTCCATTTTTTAATTAGGTTATTTGCGATCTTACTAGTTTGTGACTTCCTCACGTATTCTGGATACGGATCCTATGCTGAGCCTGTGATGTGCCAACATGTTCTCCCACAAGGCAGGGCGCCTTCTGTTTTCCTAACGGTGCAACTCACGGAGCCAGGGTTAACTTTAACCAAGTCCATCCTCTGTCCTTCTCTAGACTCTGCTCCACGGGTCCTGTCTAGGAACTCTGTACCTAACCATAAGTTGCAAAAAAATTTTTATTGTCAAATTTTTAATATTTTTTACTTTTCATATTATAAAATTAAATCTCTAGTGCTTTCTAGTTTGCTGTTTGGTCTCCCTCTATGTACATGGGAAGCTGGCTTCAAAGTTCTTTCTGCATCTAATTGTTGCAGTATAATTTAACGAAGCACCGCTTTCTCCCTTGAACGAACTTTGGTGCTGTGGCCTGCCTGTGCGGGTCTGCTTCTGGACTTGGGGTTCCAGTTCCAGGACTCGTGTGCCTGTCCCTTCACCAGCATCGAGCTGCCCTGAGCAGCTGCAACATCTCAGGCTTCAAACAGCCAGTGTGGCTCCTCCATCTTTATTTTCTTTCAAAACTGTAACTGTACTTTAACGTTCCATATAAAATTCAAAATCAGCTTGTGCATTTCTTCAAGAAAATACTTCTAGACTTTATACTGAAATCACTTCAAATTTACACAGGAGTCTGAGGAGACATGACATTCCCAACGCGCTGATATTGCCAATCCAAATGCTTCATTTTTCCTGCAGCTCTGTACAATAAGAAATACTTGAATTTCAAGCTTCCAATTATGTGCTGCTAATATATACAAAAACCTTATCAAACAGATCAAGGTCTAATAGTTTTATTGTGGGTCTGTGGGAGTTTCTACTTAGACATTAGTGAATAGATGCAATTTTATTTCTTTTCATATAACAACCATCAAACAGAATTCTTAGGGAATAAAAACTCAGGCTGTTACCATTCTGAAATGCCATTCCTAAATACTGGCTGACTCTTAAAGGTCAAGTGTAGAAGCCAAGTAACTTTCAACCACACTCAACCCAATCTCCTTTTGCTCTTGGGTACTGGCATCAACCCAGCATGTCTCAACGCAAGCCCACCCAAGCAAACCAGTTCAACATTCAGGTAGCACAATCCTTACAGGAGAACAACATACCAACACAAGAAGTCTGTTACGTACTCATTGCTCCTGTTTCTTATCAAAAAATACAGCTATTCACTTGTAACCTATGCAGCAAAGCACCAACGTAGAAACAAGTTACATGAAAAAAACTATGTACCAAAAAGACGAATTAACATTAACATGAAGCCCACCAACTGTGGCATTTCTTAGGAAAGACTTATGAGAGTATCTGATGAAGTGAATCCATGAGCCCACCTCCACAGCGTTCCAAGAGACCTACGTGTGACAGAAGACACCCTGTTCTTGAAGGGACGGTACAGGAGAGCAGGTAATTCACTATGAACACAGAACAGCGGGGAGGGGGCACCCACTACGGGCTAAGTTTAGGCTTAATTCTCTTATTGAACACAAACTGAGTAAGGCTGGAAGAGATGGGCAATGCCCCAGAAACATCCGGGAATTCTGAACAAAAACATGCCTGACATTCAGAGACTGAGTTACAAGAACTCTGTACTGAGAGCCTGCGTGTGCTAGTCACTACTAACGGCTATAAACACAAACCTAGAGGAATAAAAGGACAGGACATGGTGGAACCAGAACTACAGGGACAGAAGGCAAAGCTTGAGCGGTTCGCCCGCTTTGACAACAACCAAGTGGCCTGAACCTGGAACTCTCATGCAGCTCTTTATCCAGGGACCAGCATACTTCAGAGAAAGACAGCCTCACTACTCACTCACCCAATGCCACTGGCCACAGTGATGTCATTTGCTAGGATTTTGACCCCCCAAGATCCAAGTTGATACTGGCTATCAAGAAATATTTTGATCACGCCTTGAAGACTAGAAAAGCTTCTAACCATCCACCAACCCCAACCCCTGAAGGTGAAAGTGTGCTACCTGCCAGAGCAACCTCTTTCTGATTGTCATGAGCCTTGTTCTCCCTAAAGTGAGAGCAATATGCAGGCCACCAAACGTGGGGATGACAGGCCTTCTGGGCCACAGGTATGTCACCTTTAAAACGCAGATTTTAAATCTCTACAATCCTTTGCAGCTCCAGGCCGTGAATATGTGACTACGCCAAGAGATTTTTAATTATCCAAGAATAGATTTGCATTAAGAAGGAGTGTGAGCAGTTGGTATAAGGCCATGGGGCTACAAATAATGATGGACTTATTAAATATTTTGTAAAATCTATCCCTAATTAAAAGAGGTTTGTTTCCATCCCTTTTAAAAAAAAAAGGCGGGGGGGGGCCCTCAGATCATTATCAGCTGGCGAAAGACCTTAAGCAGCAGAGTTCTAAAACAGCTTAAACCAACTGCTGCCGACCACGTGAACTGTCGTGTGGCTCTACTACCCACCCAGACTCTTGCCAGGGAACAGTCACAAAGCAGATCCCAAATATCAACAGCACAAACGTTCAGGTTCAACTTGCTCCTTCTCATCTACCACACCAAATCCAGGAGGCTTTTAAAACATAGCTATGATTTATGGGTGTTGCTATTCCACTCCTGGTTATCTTTCCAGGGGACTTAGAATCAGCACATTGCAGTGACACAGCAATATCGATGTTCATTGCAGCACAATTTACCATTGCTAGGCTATGGAAACAACCCCGGTGTCCCTCACAGGAAGAATGGCTCCAAAAACTGTGGTACATTTATACCATGGAATA
Organism: Aplodontia rufa; assembly: GCA_004027875.1. Classification (NCBI taxonomy): domain Eukaryota; kingdom Metazoa; phylum Chordata; class Mammalia; order Rodentia; family Aplodontiidae; genus Aplodontia; species Aplodontia rufa. Next base: position 73 of record PVKS010018562.1, on the reverse strand, counting down.
TTACACAGCAATTAGAAACAATGACCTTGCAGCCTTTGAGGGTAAATGGATGGTTATGGAAGAGATCATGATG
>PVKS010018561.1:0-39900 GCA_004027875.1 Aplodontia rufa | reverse complement strand
TTGTAGTGGTGGGGGCTAGGATAACATTCAGATGTGTGTGTGTGTGTGTGTGCACACATAGCTGTGTGGGAAAGAACGAGTGGTTCTGAATATGTGTGTATGAGAATAACTGCATCTGTCTGGTGATATCCAAGTGTATTTCTAGGTATTATGTATCTGTGTATCTGTGTGTGTTTAACTGTTTGTGAGTATGATTCTGTAACTGAGAGTATGAGTCTATTGCGTGATGTCTGCGAATGTGTAAATGAGTAAGGTTGTTATTTTGTGTGTGTGTATGCATGTTCATGTAGTGTGTGTGCATGTTCATGTGTGTGTGCATTTTTCATGTGGTGTGTGTATATTGCCCTCCTCTTGTTGTCCACTCTCACTGTCTGGCACCCCATTGTGCCATATGTGCATCTTGTGAGTTGTCAGAACAGGATCTTGACTGTAGAACATGTGGGCCAGTGTGGTGGTTGTTTTGTAAGCAAAAGGCTGGTTGGTTCAGTTCAGGAGGGTAGCTACAGGCAAGAGAGTGTCAGCAAGGCAACTGTGGGGCAGGGCTCTGCTGTGGTCTACCTATTCCACCAACTCCTTCAAAACCTTGCCCAGTTCCTGCCCTTCTTTGGGACTCAGTTTTCCCATCTGCAGAAGGAAGCATTGCCTTCAGAGCATGTGCACAGCTGCTGAGTGGAGCAGGAAGGTTTGAGGAACACTCTGATTCCATTGAACTCTGCAGTTTTACTCTAACCCAGTTTTTCTTTTTCTTTTACACTTATAGTCATTTTTATTTTTTTAAAAAAAGTATTAATGAGTTCAGTTATTTTACAATCATAAATGCATATAAAGTAACAATATGATATGCATTTGTTCTTAAACTCAAATTACACCACATCACCTTTATCTCAGTCTCTTGATTCTTCTGTATTTTACCTCTACAAACAATATAAATATTTGGATTGAAATTTTCCAGAATTAAATGATTGCATATGAATTCTTTGGAATCATGGGGTGGTATGCTACATAGTTCATTGTCTCCCTAGATCTGTGCCTATCCTCCCTCCCTTTCCCTTTCATCAGGCATCTCCCCTCTTTCTCCCCACCCACATAATCTATGGTTCCCCAAGATTAGGCTTTGCTGGTCTAATACATGAGTTTCACAACCTTCCATCCAATCCTGGGTTTTGTTCTGTCCTCCACAAATGAGGGAAAACATTCAACTCTTGAGTGTCTGGGTTAGGCTCTCTTCCCTCAGCATGATTTCTTCCATTGCCGTAAATTTTCCTCAGTTATTCTTTTTTTATGGTTTTACATTACTTTTTTTGAGAAATTTATTTGTTGAACAATCATAGAAGTTTTTAACAAAATAATATAAAATATATATATACTCTGAAGATTAGATTTACCCCCAAGAGTGTTCCCCAATTACGCACCCTTATCCCTCCCTTCCCCTTCCCATAACATCTCTAAAAATGTATTAGGTTGTATAACATTACACCATGTCCAGATTTAACACATGATAATAGATCACCTTTCTCAATGGCAGACTGGTACAGACCCTCTGGAAAGCAGTGTGGAGAATCCTCAAAAAACTCGGGATGAGCCCACCATATGGTCCTGCTATTTCTCTCCTGGGTATTTTTTCAGGGGATTTAGAATCATTTACTCTTAATGAACTAGGAGAAGAGCTTTGCCCTCCTCCAAACTTGGGTTGCCAGGTAATATACGAGCCACCCCACTGAATTTGAATTCCAGAAAAGCAATAAGTATGTGTTACTGTATTTGGCCACCCTACCCCAGGACACTCTCTAGAAACATTTTGGTTGTCACAGCTGAGAGTGCCCCTAGTATCCAGCAGGAAGATGCCAGGAATACTGCTGGACATCCTGCACTGCACAAACCCCCCGACCCCAGGTCATCATCATCAATTTGGAATATGCAGCAAGAATGCTGATGCTCTTATTTTTCTGAAATTCTGGGGAAAATAGTGTTTTGAATATTTTTCAGTTTTGGTGATATTTGAATACACAAAATGAGATTTTGTAGGGAAAGGAGCTACATCTACACATGCAATTTTTGTACACTTCTTTTGCACTTATCCCCACTGCCTGAAGGCAACTTTGTAAAATATTCCTGGTACAACTGCATTATGACATGAGCTGTCACAGGAGGTCAGGTTTGGAAGTTTCCACTTGTGGCATCACATTGGCATTGGAAATGTTTGGATTTTGGATTCTCAGATTAGGGATGCACAATCTGTACTGTTAAGGTTGGAAAACCTGTGGTCACCTGATACTAATGTACCCTGAACCCACTGTGCCCCTTCCAGCTAGTTTTATTTGCACCACTTGGTTTTGAGTAACTCATTCTCACTTCTTCTAAATTGTTTCATATGCATGTTTGGGGTTCAGAGGGAGAGGGGGAGGCAGGGTTTACTTAGCAGTGCTGTCTGGGACAAACTTCTTGAACCAGGATTGGTGTCTCACCTGTGAGGTGGGCTTAAGCCTTCGGGGAGGGTAGACTTTGTGCTAATGTTAGAATTGCCTAATTCCTCCCAGTTCATGGAAGGTTCATGCTGTGCTGGGTACCATGCCCCATGCTTCCAAAGGCAAATTTCCTTCACTCCTCCCCACAACCCTAAGAGGATAACCATCATCTCCTTTCCTTAATACATGAGGAACTGAAGCTACAGAGATGTTAAGCAGCCTGCTTGGAAGTCACAGCCAGTCCATGGAGCAGTCAGGATTCAAGCACCACTTTTCCAGGATCTTGGATCCTGGGAATCAGAGGGCTCTGAGAGGGAGTTCTGAACTTCAGGTAGTCCCTGGAAAATAGCTTGGGGTCAGTTACATGTAGGAGAAGGAGATGAGACAGATCCATTCATCCCAGTCTGTGTAGGACTGTGAAAGCCAGGCTACATCATTTGGACTTGTTCAACAGGTATCATGGATGTATAGAAGATGTATGAGCAGGGAAGATATTGTTTAGGGGTATAATTCAAGAAGTTTAAGCTGAGAGCAATAAAGGGTGGATAGTTTCTGCTGGATCTTAAAAAACCTCTCTTCCTCTCTTCCTCCCATTCTTTTCCCATAAATATTTATTGAACATCTTCTATGTCCAGAGCCTGTTCTATAAGATGCAAGTTGAGAAGTGAGTGAAGAAAAGTACTTACTTATGTAGTTTGAGTAGTCTAGTATGGGTAAATATCAAAATTGGTAAGTGGCATTAGTGAAATGAAGGCTGGAGAGAGATGGAAAAGGCTCACCAGAGGTGGTGGTCAGGAATGCCCTCTCTCATGGGAGGGCATTTGAGAAGAGAGCTGGAGGAAGGGAAAATGTAGGCATCTGCAGGAAGGGTGTTCCTAGCAGAAGGATCTGTGTGTGCAAAGACCTTGAGTTGGGAACAGTAGCAAGTAGGCTGATGAAACCAGAGCAGAATGGAGGTGAGGGAAGATGGGGTCCATGAGATAAGAGGGAGCTGATCATGCAGGGCTTCTTGGCTGCTGAAGTCTGTGGCTTTCATTCTGGGTAAGATGGGAGCCCAGGGGAAGATTTAAGCAGGGGAGGGGAGGAACATGAAGGTGTTGGGAACAAAGCAAGGACACCAGGTCATTGGGCAAGAAAGGAAATGCCTCTCTGTTCTTTACAGAGCAAATATCAAAAATTGAACTGATTTAACAAACAACTACAATATTTAAGCAAACAACAGCTGAACACTCTTTCTCAGGGTTCATAGAACATTCTCCAAATATACAAATTAGCAAATTAAAAAGCAGATACAATTGCTTGCATCTGTTAAGAGCAAAGGCACCCACAGAAATTATGTAAACACATGGATATTAAACAGTACACACTCTAATGATGAATGGGTTTTAAGAGAAATTAAGGGAGAAATTAATACATTCATGCACTCTAATGAGAAAAGTGATACAACATACTAGAATTGTGACATACTGTGCAGGCAGTTCTAAGGGGAAAGTTTGCAGATATGAATGCCTACATCAGAAAATCAGAAAGATCCCAAGTTTTAGTTTCCAAATCAAGTCATTTTATTTTGTGAAAACTGTCAGTCATAAATAAAAATAAGACTGTTTATCTGTACAAATATTAATTCTGATCTATGTGGCTTATTTTTAGCAGAGTGAAAGTTACTAAATCACTTGAAGTTTTCAGAGACAATAGTGAAGATAAAGATGTCATATAGCCTATCAAATTCCAAATGTGATTGTGATATTAGGTTATTTAAGCTAATAAGGCTTAAATATACTCATATAGGGAATATTATTGTTTATAATTTGTATAAAGAAAAATTATAAAACACCATATTTGAACCCTAAAATGTAATCCAATCAAAGAGATTAATAAAAATTATGGTCCATATGCTTTCAGCTAAAATAAGGACTTTTTGAAACCCTAAAATCTATATAAAATGCATTATAAAACAGGAACTGTAAACTCAACCTCTTATAGAGGCAAATTATTTACTGAGGAAAGACCTATGTGGGTTAGTTTTAAACTAGAGAATCCACAGTCCTTGGACAGAGGATCTTGTTCACCAGTCAATAGCAAGGTATTATGGCTTACAGGGGAATGAATTCAACCTTTCAATGGGATTGAAATCCACATTCTACAGGACACTCCTCTACTTTAAACGTTGGCTCCAATCACAGAAGAAAATTAAATGTGGGCCTAGGCTACATTTGATCTCCTGCCCTTGTGGGTAGATGTCTGGAAATTTGCTGAAGCTTTTGTCTAGTTGACTGTGCACAAAGTCAAATTTTTCCAGATGACACATGTCCTTTCTCTCGTATGCTGTTTGAATATCAAACAGAAAATGCCTATAAAACAAGCACAGAGGTGGTGAAAGACAGGTGAAAGTTAGGTTAGCATAGTTAAAAAGGAGAAATTTGAAAGAAGTGGAATATAACTAAATGCCAACTCTTCTGGAGATTTCTTCAGGTTTGGAGATTTGGGATTCACAAAGACTTTTATGTACTCAGTGGCTCTTATCTTGGAGTCCTATCAAAACCTTCAGGAAATACTTTCAAATATATACATTGAGGCCTTATTGCATTTACTGAAAAAAAAATCTTTAACGAACCCCCAAGGTTAGTTTTATTTAGGAATTGGGCCAAAGGAAGTAAAGAGTAAGATAGTCACTTATAGAAAACTCCTTAAATTTTTCCTGGGAAGGGGAACAATGGTGACTAAACTATATAAATTTCAGTTGGGTGTCATTCTAACAAAATGAAAAAGAAAATCCCTCCCACCTTACAACAAGGGGTGAGAGATTTCACAGGAGTTTTAACTCTTCTCCATGTGGCAGCCTTTACCAGAAACAAATAATTTCCCACAAATTAATTATTTATCCCTCTTCTTTTCAACCTCCTGATCACTTAGCCTGTATCTATCTGGTTTCATTAGAATTCCCCTAAAATGAATTCCTAAGCATATTTGCAACTCTATTTCTTTGAGTTTGAAATATTATTTTCACTAAATATGAAGACTACCTAGTCTCTACACATTATAAAAATGATTTTTAAAAAGTAATAAAAATAATTTTTGGTACTTTGCCTCAATTACATAGGCATGATTATTTCTAAGCACTCTCCATTGCCATTTTACCAAACCGAGCCTCACCACTGTAAATTGTCACTTTTATAGATCCTGTCAATAGCTATGAAATTTTGCTGGTTGTACAATGCAGTTTTTCTTTGATTTTTCACACCAAGCCATGGTCAGGGGCACACTCCTAAAATCACAGCTACTCTGGAAACATGGTAAGAAGAGGAGGGAATCAAATCCACAAGGCCAGCCTGGGTGCCTCAGTGAGATACTGTCACAAAATAAAACAGGCAAAGAACTGATGATCTTGCAAGTGCTAGAAAATTGTTTGGTATATTTTCTTGTACCACACCCCTATACACACACACACACGCTCACACACACACAAACAAAAAGAATTTAAAGCATATTTCCAAGGAATATTGTTCTTTCCTGTGTTGTTTCACTCTAATTAGAAAATCATTAAGGAAAAATAAATTTGGAAAGAGAAAAAATTGAGCATTAAAATATTTCTGAGTCCAGAAATTTTTGTTGAAAGTTCTTTTTTCTTTTGTTTTCTAAAGAAAGAGGGGAAAGTAAGAGAGAGAGAGAGAGAGAGAGAGAGAGAGAGAAGCAATTTTTATTTGGTTTTTCATTTGACTTTCATTCCTCAGACTTTTCATTGTGTACATGATGCTGGGGTTTGAACTCATGTTCTGGTGCTTGCCAGGTAAGCGCCTTAACCACCAAGCCACCACTCCAGACCCTTTTGCAAATTCTTAAAAATCAATTGTAGACCCAAGTAGTTCCTTGAAAAAATTACTATTGTAAGTGAAACATTTGATATAACATTTAAAACTTGTTTCTCACAGAAACATGAGCTTCAAAGGGGGTAAATTGACATCTGTGTATCAATGCTAGAAGAAATCAATGTCAAAAACTTTGGAAATAAAATTTGTTAAGCTATATCTTGTTCTTTGCTTCAAGGACTGCATTATGCAAAAGCAGGTTTGCTGCCATCCCTGTGTTCTTACTGTAGACAGCACAGTGAAGAGAGAGTTGTCACTGGTGTCCTTCACATTTGGATCTGCACCATGCTCCAGCAGAATCCTGAAACATTCTTCCTCCTGACACTGTGCAGCCTGTCACTATGGCACCAATAAGACATTGTCAGTTCAATGAATTTGAGATGTACTGCCCACAGCTTTCAACAACTAGCCACACTTGAAAGAAATACATTTTCATTCAAGAATGTAAATCAAATCAATCTCCTGATGAAAACTTCAACTACTATCTACCTTAATCAGAGCTGTGCTGTTGTCACTGTCACAGACATTTATGTTGCATTCCATTTGAATCAGGATTGTCACCAATTCTGGATGGCCATAAGCACATGCATAATGCAGAAAAGTCCAATGAAAATGAAAGCAATGTTTAGAAATTTATTGAACACTATCTAAGATCTTTCCACAAAGTATACTCTTCCTTAGATTTCATTGCTCCAAATGTCTATATCTACTTTTAGAGATTGGGGGTGGGGTGGGATTTTTGGTCTGGAGTTGGAACATAGGACCTCATTCATGGTAGGCAAGATGGTACACCTGAGGTATATCATTAGCCTATAGAAGCCTGGTTGGAAAGGGAGATCAAAGACTTTGCAGTAAGTCCAACTTGAATTGAAAACTTTTTAAAGCTTTGTTACTTACTAGCTATTGTTGGTTAGCATTTCATGCATTCCTTTCCTCACACCCCCCCAAAAAAACAATGATTGAAAAAGTAGTTACTAATCAGGGCTCCACAGTGATCTCAAAGAAAAAAATATATGCAGAGGATTTAGAAATTCAATCACAAAAACCCCCAACTTGATAACTCCTTGATAATCATTGTGTCTTCATTTTAATAATGATAACATCTGAATGAAGTAAAATAGCACAAGAAAACCTATTTCACAGATTTTTAAAGCATTATATATTTCAATCAGTTTAAGATTCTTTCCTTGCATTTGAGAAATCATGATATTGGAATTTCAATTACAACTGATGATGTTCTACAGCTATAATATGCTTTATTTATGAAATGTTCATATGTACAAGAATCATCACAGAATCTATGGTGCCATGCAACAATCAAAATTATCATAAAGTGTTCATTGTCACTCTATTTTGGTTGGAATTTAATTAAATTTTAATTCTTAAAATAATTATAGAAAGAGCTCTGGATGACAATGACAAAGAAACTTTGATTTTAGTTGAAGAGAATTTATGATTTAAATGTTTCATTTAATTAATATTTAGATTTAGAGAATATATGAAAATTAGACATAGACAGTACTGAATATAATTATTACTGTTATGAATTTCCAAAATGTATGTCTTTTACAATTGCATAATGTCAGAAATGCCTTTGAAAAGAGAGAAAGAAAACCTTTCATTGAAATTCAGTTCAATGGCTTCACATTTAATTTGTCATCTTTTTAGGCTGTGCAGTGTAAGAAGAAATTTTGAAGGTTAGAAGTGACCTGAGATACAATAGAACATGCCCCATATACAATGATATGGTTACATCAAGTGGATAAATGCATTAAAATAAATTATAACTAGAGCAGGGGATTTCAAATTTTTCAATCAGACATGAGGCCCTTGAATTTGATTTCCAACAGCAGAAATTAAATAAAAATACTGATGTGCATTTTCCTCATAGATTGTAAAATCAAAGCTTTATAAACTGAAGAGATCTTTTTCATCTAGCTATACTCACTTTCAATATTTTAAAAGCACATTGCCTTCTTTGGATAAAAATTTTGTGTCATACAGAGGATTTCATTTTTATTTTTATCCAATGACTTTCAGACTTATTGCTCTTCAGCTGCTGGTATACTTCCATGTGCAGATTGGTCATGCCAGCCTGTGGGTTCAATAGTCCACTTCTCAAATGAAGAGAAAAACACAATGATCAACTTGGTTTTCATGTTATGTTTATCTAAGGCTTTTTTCATATAGAATAAATAAGTACATATTTCTAATTGTAGCTGGTATATATCTCATTTTGCATGATTGAAAACTCTCAGGCTCTGTTCTTTCAGGTATTTTCACTTTGTGACATAGAAATGTAGATGGCTACTGAGGTGTTTACACCATCATGTCATCCTGTATACAGTGTGCTTCTGAAGCAGGGTAATGTCAACTTCCAGACCACCCCAACAAATTATCATGCACATGATTCAAAATAAACAGTAAAAGACTTGAGATGCTACTGAGTGGTAAGGTGGCATAGGTGTCAAATTCAACTTCTGATAACCACAGAAAAAGATACCTGATATTTTAGATTCAATCAAGTTCTTTTGTATTCCTAATATGAAATGTAAGGGCTGTTACAAGCTTGGATTCTCACTGATATTTCAAAGTTTCAGAAATTCTTCTTCTATTCCACTTATATAAACTTCCTGTTAGTACACAATTAGTTGGTGAAAATAAAAAGCATATGACAGCAAGACAAGTAGACACATGACTGTGAAATCAGTGGCTTAGAACACAGAGATATGAAGATCGCAAATTCAGCCCCACAGTCAGCAATTTTGAGAAGGCTCAAACTACATGTTAGGAGATGTTCACAAGGAAAAATGTAAAAAAAGTATTGAAATTTGACTATAAAATAATTTATATGGATAAAAGAAGATAAACCATACAACAAAAAGAAACATTAAAAAATAAGAGAACATTTATCATGTTTCCCAAAGATGTACATGTGTGCTGTCACACAGCAAAACTCGAATAAAGAAAATGATTTTTGTTTATATGGTGAATTATTTACAGCTGAAAACTTTGTTTATATGGTGAATTACATTTATTGATTTGCATATGTTGAGCCAGCCTTGTTTTCCTCGAATGAAGCCTACTTGATCATAGTGTATTATCTTTTTAATGTGCTTTTGTATCCAATTAGCTAAAATGATATTAAGGATTTTTGCATCAATTGTTCATCAGAGAAATTGATCTGTAGTTTTCTTTCCCTGACATATCTTTGTTGGGCTTTGGAATCAGTATAATATTTGCTGCATAAAAAGTGTTTGGGAGTGATCCCACTCTATCAATTTTTTGGAAGAGATTGTAGAGGGTTGGTGTTTCTTGTGTGAAGGTTTGGTAGAATTCTACCATATTACCATCCAGATGTGGGATTCTCTTTTTCAGGTGAGTTTTGATAGCTGCTTCAATTTTGCTTTCTGTGATAGGTTGGTTTAGGTTTTCTTTGTCCTCCAGTGTTAAAGAAGGGATGTCATGTGTGTCCAAGAACCTGTTCATGTCCTCAAGGTTATCAAATTTAGCATGGTATAAGTTTTCAAAATAGGTTCTGATAATCTTCTGTATCTTGGATGTGTCTGTGGGGATATCCCCCATTTTCATCTCTGATTTTGTTGATTTGCTTCATTTCATTCCTCCTTTTGTTGAGGTTGGCATTACCCCTGGATAGCTAAGTATATATTCATTGGTTATTGATGGTTTGATAATATTTCTCCCTCAATTGTATCTCTATATACATCTAATAAAAAGAAAATGAAATGAGTAAAAGTGGATGAATATTAAATAAAAATTTCTACAGGAGAAATTGCAGAAAAACAAGATATTCAGGGCTTCACTCCTAAGGTTCTTCAAAAATATCAAATATGCAAGGATGATCAAAAAATGGAAAAGGTATCTCATCAAAAATATTTGAAGTAACAATTTCATATCCTAAAACAATACATAAAACAATAGATACCTTGAAAAAGGGCATGTGATAAGAGACTGAATGCTTTCAATATGCAAAGAATATTCTACTGCCAATAAGAGCTCTCAAGCTGAATGCCCAAAAGCTAGGTGAGAACTCTTGTTCCTCTATGTAGCTGGTGCTCTCCAAACACTCAACAGCCTTTTAGTGAAGGATCAGTCTTTTATACCCAGTGTGAAAAGTCAGCCCTTTACTGATTTTCGATCCTCACTTTCCTTTGACCATTCCTACAGTTTCCATTCTGTTCTCTATTCGTAGCTTCCTGTCTGTTGCTATGCACTTGTGCTGTGAAAACTAAGACCACACTCAGACAGCTTGAAAAAAGTCCTTTCTTCCTTGAAAACATTGGTCTGACTGTGGTGAAACCTGTGCTAGCAACCATTTCATGTCAGAGCAGTATGAAATGAGTGAAAATGTTGAAATATTCTATAAAATCCTTTTCTGCAATGACATGGGAACTCCTCATCATGCCACTGTGCTAATAGTCTTTCATCAACAGCACACATATCCCCAGATTCCTTTTGAGGTCCTTCAGGAAACACGTGCTATAGGTGGGCATTTTATCACACTGATACTGGGCTTCCATCACAAACATTTGTTCATTCTATTTCTGTCACCATGCTACAGTAATTAGCACAGAGTTTTCTGAGCCAGTGTCCTGAAAAACATAGGGTAGGTGCCCCACATTTTACTCCTTAAATCACATTCAGTAGTCAAAAAGCACTGTTAGGGGAATGCCTCATGGATGGGAGAGGAGTTTTGTTGTTTTCCTCACCTAGACTTCTTAGGCACTGGAGCACACTGAGTTCTGTGGGTGGGACTTGCTCAGGCCATTGTAGTGGAAAAGAGCCAAGTGTCAGCAGTGAGGAGAGATCCAGACTCACAGTGGGCACCCTGTGGACACAGTCTGGGAGATGCTCCCTAATCCCACACATCCCCTTGTGCCTTGGTTTGAGCTCTTTTACCTGTTCTTGTCATCAGTGTCATTCACGCCACATTAGAAACCTCTGAGCATATGCCGCACTGTGCCCACATTGCTGGCATATACAGCCTTCTGGATTCTGCTCCCAACTTTGTAGCCCACCTGGCTTCTGGGTGAGTGGAGTCTTCAAGAACTGCCCCACCCAAAGTATAGGCACTCCATCCTCAGGTTGGTTCAGGAACCATAGAGTCCCTGATCCTAAGCTGGCACACCAAAACCTTTCCTCTTGGCACAGGTCAAGGCTCAGAGGCACTTTATCACCAGCTTGGATGGAAACCTGCTCAGCAACCCAAATCAAGCACTTAGAATCAAGCCAACTGTCTCTGCACAGTGCCCCAGGAGCATAACTCTGTGCTTTGGTAGCTCTGAACTCCCTAAGAGTGGTTGCCAAGTAACAGGGCCAAATTCCAGTGCACATGAATGCTCCTGCAGGGTTCTGATTGGCTGGGGAGTGCAGCATCATCAACATGTGCATGTTCAAGACCAGCAAGTGACCAACTGACACTCAGAGTTTCCCTTCAAATGGCAAGCCTCAGCAGAAGTAGGCTGTGTGTCACCCACTATCAACACTGCCTCACACCACTGAGGAAGCAGCCATGGTACCTGAGGGTCTGTGTTTTTCAAACCTTTCAAGCTCTGTTCCCTGTGGCATTGAGGTTTGCAGGTTGTCTCTGGGCCCTGTGGCACAGGAGTGTTTTCCTCGTCCGTGGGACACTAAGGCAAGAGGCTTGCACCTTCCAGGCCAGAGAGTCCAAATGAAAAAAAGCACTCCCTCCAGAGATTGAGGCAAAGGACTGAAGGTGGTCACTGTGTGGTGGTGTGGCTCTGGGATAAGCCTCAAGTCCTGAAAACAAACCAAAGAGAACCCTATCTCATGTACTCCAACCACTCTACAGGTGTTTAGACATGGCTCATTCCTTTATGCTCAGTGTGAAATGTCAGCCAGCCCCAAGCCATTTTGCATGCACACTGACATTTAGCTCTTCCTCCATCTTTGTTTGCGTTCTGCTTTTTCAATTCGCTGCCTGATGCTATACAATTGCTTGCTGAATAGGAAGTGCACATCCGGATACCTAGAAAGCAAACCATTTTTTCCTTGCAAACTTGGGTCTCAGTTGAGTAGTTCAGAGCACTCCTTCCTGGTCAGAAGATTAGAAAATGAGTTAAAATGGAGATATATTCTTTAAACATCTCTTGAAGAGTGAAAGTGGAAATCTTCTTAGTGGCCATGTGGTTTACCTTCCACCAGATTTTTTTCTAAATAAAAAGATTGTTAGTGCGTTAATACTTATTTATGGAATTATGTTATTGCCATAGATAACAAATTATTCTACTTTGCTAAGTGTTCTCTGTTAATAATAGTAAAAATATACTTGGATACTTGGGCTGGAGTGTTGGCTCAACCTGGCCTGCATGAATACCTGAGTCAAACCCAGCACCATGTACACAATGAAGTCTCAGAGTCACAAAGGCCACCTGATCAACTAAATAAAATTCATTCTCTCTCTCTCTCTCTCTCTCACTCACTGTCCCTCTCTCATTAAAAAGAAAAAAGCACACTATTGGGCAAATGGTGGCATAACATCTCCTTTAATCATTGTGCGAATGGAAATCAAACTTGAGATGATTTGGAGAATATTTCCTCTCAAAATCCATTATTTACTCATTTTTCTGCTTGTTATTATGTGGAAATTAAGAGAGTTGATAAGATATATAGATATGAAAATAAGTCCCAGATTTCTGTGTCTTGAATTAAGATTTTTAATTTTTGCCCAATGGAATGAAAATACTCCCAAATGCACTGCAACTAAGGAGAGTCACACATCCTCCTAATCTGAGGAATATGAGGACCCACAGGCAAAGAGAAATGAGTGCATATCCTGGGGGAAGAAGACCACTGGAGAGAGAAATATGCCCAGTGTTTCCAAGAGAGGTTACATGATTCTGGTATGTCCTTGATAAAAACAAAAAAGAGGCAGAAGATTCCACTTAAAATCCTTAAGAATAACTCAAGAGGAGACTTGACTGTCCTCAAACAGTTTAGATTTCAAAAAATTTGAACAATATTGACTACCTAGTTTTGAATGCCCTGCAGTTATGTATAAACAGAAATGTATATAATAATGGAGTAAGAAAAAGTAGACATGATTATGAATCATTTAAACCTCACACATTAATTATGTATATTTTAATTGGTCAACACTTTTATTCTACTTTATAATTTACAGTGGAAATTATATACTTGTTATTAAAGAGCAGATAATATATGACACAGACTACCAAACTTTTATACAACAGAGTCTTTATAAGACTGCATAAACTAGCCTTATCCCTTTTTGATTCTAACTAGTACAGGAGCACATACATACCACCACACACACAAAAAAAGCAAAATTTTTATTTCAATCAGCCATTGTGCTTTCTACAAGTCATGCTCAGAAATTAAAATCAGACAAACATCTAACCTATATTTTTCCATATTTTCATTAATTTGCCTCAACAAATACCCACAGACATTAATTTGATTTTAATTTACTGATATATATATATATAAATGTATAAATTAAAATTTAATGATAAATTTTAGGTTTAAGACAGCTGTGGAAGCAGTAATGATGTGTATATGTGTGTGTGATACTTGAATATTACTTTCAAGTACATAGCCACCACAGCCATTATCCTTCCAAGGGTTATGGATCTACCTACCCTGCTTGCATTGAATCCACATCATCTTGAGAAAAACTAATAAGTCATATAAAATTTTTCTAAGCCAATTGTAAATAGGAATTTGGCATCCCTGGGATGTTTTATATTTTATTTTTAAAATATTTTAAAAATTGTTTTAAAGAGAGAGGGATAGTGAGAGTGAGAGGAAGAATCAATTTTATTTAGTTTTTCATGTGGCTTTCATTGCACAGACACTTAGCCATTTATGTGGTGCTGAGAAAGGAGATTGAGGTATGTTACACACATATAATAATATTGCATATTATATCCAATTATTGTGTATGTTTGTAATGCACAAAATACCTTCAATAACTGTACAGTGAAAAGATAAAAGTCACAAATTGGATTTTGTGTTTGTATGGAATAAGATCTAAATTCATTTTATTATATGCTAAATTGCACCTATTTACAAAGCTTCATTGATGCAATCAAAATGGGGTCTCAAATAATTGCTACATCTGTATGTCCCACTAAACCAACACAGCAATAACTCTCAGGTATAAAGCAAATGAAGAGAATAGACAGGAGAGGTGGTCCAATAGTAGTACAGGTTTATTTAGGACAAACCTGTAGAGGGTCACTCAGTGAAAACTGAGATCTGCCACCCACTTGCAGCCTAGGGAGATAGAGGGGCATGAAGGAGTGGGGGGATTTTTGTGGACAGGCCATTGCTAGAGATTCTCAGGTGGTCATCACCTTCACTCTTTGAGTTGGTTACTATTCCATGTTAAACTGTGTTTTTTTCAAGATTTGCATCACATTGTCCTTTCTTTGTAGGATGATGGAGAAATACTTGGGGTTTCTTTACATGAAAATGGAGTATTGTCTGGGATTCTCTGTCAGGTTAAATCAGTGACTGAAGTGATTCTTGTTCCAAGATGAAGCATATGTTTCAAAGTGATGTTGCTTGTGTCAAGCTCTATGTAAAATTACATTACTAAGAATGGAGGGAGGAATAAAGGGAGGGAAAATAGAAATGTTGAAGACAGAATTGAAGCAAACTACATTCCATGCTTGTATAATTATGTTGAAAAGAAACACAATGTCATGCATAAATTAAATGAGATAATGGAAAGCTACTAAATAGATAATGAAACTACTAAAATTTTCATTTGTTACAGACTTCCATTTAACTATGCTATATCTTGACTAGATAAAATAGGAACTCAGAACCTCTCAGTGGAAATGGATAATATGACTTTCAATATAAGACAATATTTTCCAGGACTGAAACCTACTACTCTTTAAGACCTAATTAACAAAGGGGTGATTATACTTTCCTTCCTCTGTCTGACATCCAAATGTTGGCTGTTCATGATCCTAGAAAAGGTGGCATTTCATGGAAGATTATGACAATTGTAATGTTTTATTTTATCCATTAAGTTCCTCCATACAAATATGCATCATCATTGACATTACTGATTCATTTTATAAGTAAATGAGTATTTTTTCTTTATCAGATTTGGTTCCATGATTCTTTCAGTGCTGTTTCAACAAACTACTCTGTCTTTGTCTTTACCTCAAACATGTGAAATGACTGTTGTGGGTACATTTCAGGTGAACCCAATAGGAAACCCAATAGCTTTGAACACATTATATTTCATCAAACTTCCATCAGGACTACAGTTATGAAATTAAATTGGTGACATCCTCCAGAAAATATTTTGTCACATTCATTAAGAATATGTCAGTCTTTGGGGCAGGAGCAGTGGCTCTGCAGTTACAGTGCTTGCCTGGCATGTGCAAGTACATGGGTTCAAACCCCAGCAGCCATGTACACAACTAAGTGTTACAGCAACGAAAGCCATGTGAAAAACTCAATAAAAATTGATTCTCTCTGCCTTTCTCTGTGTGTCCTTCTCTCTTAAAAAAATGAATATGTCAGATACTGACCCCCCACCTCCACAAAAAAGAAAAGAAAGATCATACTAGTCTAAAAGCCTTTATTTTGTGGTAAGGTGGCAATTTATGCCTGATTTATAAACTTGAATATAGCTGATGCTGCTACTTTATAAATTAGTCAACCTTTATAAATATGCCCTGCTCAATACAAAGAAACCTTAGAATTTCTAAGAATTAAAATCGTACACACTTCCTACTGTGATTTCAAATTACTCTTTATTCTGGAAGCTTTGAAACAATTTTTTTTAATTCTTCTTGGAATCTTTGGACAAATGTCAATATACATAAATCTCCCAAATGATGAGAAAAGTAAAATATATGTATGCAGATGGAAGGAGGAAGAGAAAGGAGGAAAGGGAAAGTACTGGGTTCTGAATTAGAACAAATTATATTTCATGCTTTCAAAATTATTTCAGAATAAGCCCTAAGATTATGTATGACTTCGTCCAGGTTGCAGTGAGGCCTACAATGCATCCCTGATCAAAAAAGATTATGTCTCCTCTCAAGTAGATTCAGTGAATATATTTTGATGCCCACTATGAACCGAGCACTGGGCTAGAGATAACCCTCACAAGATGGTCTTCTTGTACTGAGGACAATTGCCTTGCAGCACATTACTGTTTTGGGAGATCAGGAACCTCAGTTGGGGGATCACAATAACAGGCTCTGATAAGTGATTTCTCTCTCCCCTGGCCAGGATTAAATCTTCATTTCTGTTTTTAGTTGAACTTCATTTTCTTTTATTGGCACAGATGCTGACTCTTTTAAAAAAAAACTTCTAATTGTTTTTGACCTTTGAAGATTAGGTTAATACTCATTTTATAGATACACTAATATTTGATTTAATAAAATTAATGAATATTTCTGAGCTACCTGAAATAACTATTAATTATAAATTTGGGAAACAACACATTGATATTAGTTTTTATTCTCTCAAATTTTATAAGGAAAATGCCAAGAAAGTTATCTAGCCCATAAATTGGTAGCTTATGACAAAATTATCCTTGACATTGACACAGGAAAGCTTGTCCTCTTCAAATCTGGAGATCAATACTAGCACATGATCAACATTTATTTTATATTCATATTATAGTGTGACCCATCTTCAAAATGAACTGACTAGTGGCTGGCCATGTGAATTGCTGAACTGATTCAGTAAATGTACATTGACTTCTCATGGAGTGCAACAGTGCAAAGCACCCTGCTAAGTGCTGAGCACACTGGCTCTAATGGAAGTTGAAATTTTATGAGGCATCAGATTACAAAGCGGGCAAGGACTACCCTAACCACACACATGGATGGTTCTCATTTACCCGAGACAGAGAATGCTGAACCACCCCCCCCCTTTTTTTTTTTGCTCTTGCTCTTCAATTTTGCCCATCATTTTACAGAACCTGATTTGACTGTGCTATGTGTTTGGGGAGGGGGAAGCCAAAAGTGCTAGGGATGGGAAGAATCTTGCTCATGGTTCTCCAAGAGATCCTTGTGATGACAGGGTGGGAAACTTGCACCACACCACAAAGAAGATATATTTAGGACTCTTAGGGACACCCAAGTTCCAAGCAGAGCTTCCCAAACCTGAAAGTTCCACACACCCAAGGACTGCTAAGGCAGATTCCAGTTAAATTTGAAAAATATTCCCATTATCATAAGAGGAGTTCATAAATGCAGCTGGGAAGGCAAGGATCAGTGGAAGCATCTTACCTGAGTGAAACAGCAATGTGAATCTGAAGAGAATGAGGAAAATTGTTACAACATGTAGGGAGCTCTCAGAATACCCTATTTCCATGCCAGTCTGAATCCATTCCCATCAGCAACAAAGAAGAATAATCTACACTAATGCAGATAACTGCTAATCAGGGCAGATGCCTGTAGACTGTTGTCAGGGGAGGAAAATGCATGTGCATTACCAGAGGCCTGTAATTAAGAGGGGATACAAACACAGCACCTCATGCTACCTGAACACCAGGACCTGAGGGAATATCTGGCATTTCCTAGGCCCTCACACTAGCCTTCTGACATACTCTAGTCGTGCTCTTATGGATATCTCTATTTAAGTACTAATATAGATAGTTTTATGTTTCAATTACAGTCTGACATATCCACTGAATACTTGCCAGTACACAGTTTTAAGAGGTTCCCTACTTCTGTTATTTTTCATACTGACTTTCCTAAATACATTGGCAGAAACTTCATTCTTGCTGATAGGCTGCAGTGAAACAGGTGAATTTATCCTGGTTAATTTCTAGTGCTTTATTTTAAACTCACAGACATTCTGTATAATAAATATTTCAGTTAACAAAAGCATTGCTACTTATCAAAATAGAAAATGCATAATGGTGCACACCTGTTATCTTAACAGCTCAGGAGTCTGAGACAGTAGAATGGCAAGTTCAAAGCCAACCTCAGCAACTTAGTGAGGCCCTAAGAAAATTAGTGAGACACTGTCTAAAATTTTAAAAAAGAGCAGGGGATGTGACTTAGTAATTAAGCACCTCTAGATACAATCCTTACATGATGGGATACACACATACACACACACACACACACACACACACACGCACACACATGCACACACACACACCAAGGCTCTTAACTCATAAATATGGTCATGATATGTACTGTCACCAGGGTGTCCTTTGAAAGAATCCCAGTGTCCCAAAACATTCCCTCCAGTCCTTGCAGTGGCCTTGTGGTGAGGGAATGAATCTGGGCAGTTTATATTCACTTAACAGAATATTTGGCACCTGACCACATCTGTTTCTGACTTTGCTGGCCAAGTTTATCTATTGTGTCACAAAAAGACATTCTTGCATTATATCAATGTGCTGTAGCTGACAATCCAGGAATAGGAGATGGATAGACCCTTAGGCCATGAATATCCTCTAGTTTTGTATTCAGGGTCCGTAAGAAAATTCTGTAAATGTTTGGCATTGAAAGTATAACCAGGCTATGAGAAAAATGGACCTGGACCTGGAAAGCCATCTGTGTTTCAGGCAGAGTGTCAAAGAGCTCGGAGGCTATACTCTACTGGCACAATTTCTGAAATACCCTAGGTGAGCTGGAATGTGTTCAGCCTGGCCTGATTAAGAGAAGCTCAGCTACAGCTTGGAATGCAGAGGCCATGTGAACTGCTTTGCCCAAAATGAAATATTGCAAAGATGGGAAATGTTGATGCAGAGACTGTGGCAATTGCTTTGCCCTAATGGAATAACAATGCAAAGATGGGTAACTTTGATGCAGAGGCCATGTGAACTACTTTACCCTAAGGAAATAACAAAGCAAAGATGGGGAATATTGAGGAAAATATTTCAAATGGAAAATGAGGAGCCATGGCATAACTAGTTACAATGGCAGCCTAAGGGCATTCCTGGTAAATAGAAAGCAGAAGAATTCACAGAAATAAGGAGAACCACGTTTTTAATTTTTTTTGAGAATAGGTATGCCTGGCCTAAGGGTGGTGGAGGCAATGCAGTGTACATTCCCCAAACCCATCCTGCACTCTAGGAAACCACACCAGGCATTACTTTACACCTAGCTCTAGGTTCTTAGGTGATACCTGGCATGCATATTTTCCTCATACTTGAATCTTTGCCTTGTGTCTAAATAGCAACACATAAGCAGGATGAGACCTTAAGGAAATCTCCATAGCACAACCATGTACATATTTAGTTTTCAAATGATATCCTGAACTCTGCTCTGTGACTGTTCACCAATTCACACTGCTAAAGATGTGCTCTACTTCTCAGTTGTCAGTCAGACTAACATAAAAGAACGATCATTCTTCTGCTAGGTTGCAATGCAAAAGCTAAATAAACCCTAGTGTTTCTGTGTTTTTTTTTTTTTTTTGGAAACTCTGAAGCTCTAGGAAAGAAAAATTTAATCTCAAGGAACTTGATAAATCTCTGCCACACATCTACCTAAGAGAAGCTTGGCCAGTAGTACCAGAGAAGGTCTGAGTGCCTCACAAGGTTGTCTTCCTCATGTCCAAGAGCTGCACCAAGAAAAGGAATGGTGAGAATTCAGGGACCATTGAAGAGCCTCAAGTGTTCAAACCATCTCAACAGATGCCAATGCCTCCAGGGACTTTTCTTTAGTCAGGGAGCACTTTCTCAGTGGATGGATCTCTGTCTGGGTCCAGCCAGGTTTGACATGAGGGAGGGACAGGCTGGGGATAAGAAAGAACACAGGCAGAAGATCCAGGTGGAGCTGTCTCACTTTATTCAAACTCTACATTTCCTTTTATAATCCTAAGGGAGTTACCAGGGGTTATGCAGATTTGGAGTACAGACAAAAAACTAGGGTACAGACAAAAACTAGGGAACAACCTGTCATTAAGACATTCTAAACCACCCTAATCTTTAACAAAGCATGACCTAGCAGCCCTTCCAGAGCTTATGCAAATAGTCATAAGATCACTCTAGGGCAGCAGATGAAATGGAAGTGAAGGGCAGACTCCAACAATAGTTACAAGATCACACTAGGGCAGCTGATGAAATGGAGTGAAGGTCAGACCCCAATAGATCTCCATGTGTAAGTACTGGAGAAGTTGGGAAGCACTGACCATTTGGTCACTGTGGATAGTGTGATGTATGTTGTGTAATGAAATAGTGTTGTGTGAAGCATTTTGGTAATCTGTTACAATTAAATGCCAAGCACCATAACAGCTTCCAATTACAAGTGTATTTTATATCAAAAATGCAAAACACATTTTATATTCCCTGTCCACAGCTCCCCAGAAAATATGAACTTTTGTTTTACACTCTTTCCTTGTGTTTAGCATCAAATAGTTTTACATAAAGTTTCTGTGAGCTCAGTAAAATGAAGGAAAATCATGTTAAATGTTTCCAAGAAATATTTCTACGTATGCATATGTGGGTACATCCAATTTTCTCTTCAAATGTGTTTTATAAATCATTGTTTACACAGACTATCCTTGTGTATGTGAGGACTAGTGGGGAGGAATGTGTTTATTTCTTGTTTTGGTTGTAGGTCTTCCAAGGTACACTAATATATTTTCTGTCATTTTTCCTTCTTATTCTAAAGACCATTACACTTCTTCAGTATACATTGTCATATCTGGTTTATATAAAATTATTGCCATGCAGCCTTGATTCTAAAGATACATTTTGTCAAAATGAGTCATTCTTAAATGCAAAGGTATTGTGAATATTCGCTAAAAAATAAATCATTATGTAAATTAAAAAGAACCTACAGTAGCTGAATAATTGAATATACCCCTAAAAACGTATTTGATGTGACATACACAAGCTCAATATGGGTCTTGGCAGAAAGTGGGCTTTGAGATGTACATCCATTAGCATTTCCGTAAAAGTCTAGATACTTTATTCCAGGTCTTTGGAGTGGCCTGGCTTTGTGGGAACAAATCAGGGACTATTTTATAGCTAAAAGAGTCTGGAAGCCCTGACCACATGTGTTTTTTTCTGTCCTTAATAGCCTATTTTCTTCGGTGTGTCCCAGAAGTCATCCTTTTAACAAAATGGGTTTCCTGGAGATTGGAGCCCAGGAGGCTGGTGTGGCAGACCCTCTCTGGGCATTCATTTCCTGTAATATGTTGCTGGTTGTCCTAGGTTTCTCTATCAATGCCTACATATAAAGCTGAGTTCAGGCCAGAAAGAAGGTAGTTTTGGGAATGTAAAGGATAACCAATTTCTGGGCAGAGATCCAAGAGATGGAAGGTTCCACAGTTCTGAGAGTCACCTTGGCCAGACCATTGGTGAATCTGAATAATTCTCCCATGTGCCATTTAAGGGGGACTGTTTGGATTCATCTAAAAAGGCAGTGGCCCTTAGAAGTACCTTCCCTGGGTGGAACAGCTATGCAATGGAGGTAACATTGAGGAAGTGGTTTCAATGGAGAAATGGGGTGAATCTTTAAAGCTAATTATCATGGCTGTTTAAGGCCATTCCTCTCAGTAGGGGTGAACAAAATTTAAACCTTATGAGAAAATTTTGTTACAGTGCATGTGGACTTCACTTCAAATCAGGGCAGGAATTGATATTTGAATGCTCAAATCCCTGCCCCCCCTGAACACAAAGTGCACCCCATTCCACTAGGGAACTAGATCTTCAGCATATAGATATTACAAAGTTACAGATATTGCACAGAGGTTATAAAGTTGATAGAGGCTATACAGGTTCTTATGGTGCAAATAAAGTCTTTGCAGGTCACAGAATCCATGCACATCATAGAGGATATTCATAGAAACTATGTGGTTCATTAATGCAATTTGATCACAGAGGAAACACTGGTCATAGGGGCAAGTTAGTCGTTAAAGACTACATAGGTCATGAAGGCTATAGGGGCTATGCAGATGATAAAGGATACCTTGGCAATAGAGGCTACATGGGTCAATAATACACAGGAGAGGTCATGCAGGTCATAGATGTTATGATGTTCTTAGATGTTACTCAGGTCTAGAGACAATGCAGACAATTCAGGATGTACACTTCACAGACCCTATGCAGGTCATACAGCTTATGCAGAACATGGAGGCTAAGCAGTTCATATAGTTTTTTTTTTATTTTTTTTAAAAGAGGGACAGTGCAAAAGAATAAAAGAAAGAAGCAATTTTAAGTTTTTAATGTGGCTTTCACTGCTCTGAGACTTTGCTGTGTACATAATGCTGGGGCTTGAATTCATGTACTTGCACATTCCAAGCAAGCGCCAAAACCACCAAATCACTGCCTCAGCCCTGGTCACCTAGGTAAATCAGGTTTTTTAGGCAATTTAGGTCATAAATGATTCACAGGACATAGAAACTATGCAGCTTATGGAATATACACAAATCATAGATGCAACACAAGCCAGAGATATCAAACAGTCTACAGAGTGCATAAAGGCTATGCAGGTAATAGTAGTTATAAAAGTTATAGAGATGAATCAGGCCACAGATAATACTCAGGTCATAAGGCTATGATGGCAAATTGGCTACAGAGGCATAGAGGTTACTAATGGTATAAAGGTTATGCAGGCCTTTGATGATATTCAGGATGTAGCAAACACTCTAGCCATAATGTTTACTGAGGGATAAGGTCATTATAGTCTACTGAGGACATTGAGCCTCCTCAGATCATAAAGCTAGGCATGTAGAGGGTGTGCAGTCCGTAGAAGCTAACAGATCCTCAGAGATCACACAGATCATAGAGATCAGCAAGGTCATTTATGTTACTAAGACCACTAAAGTCTGTGCAGGACAATAAGACTCTATGACTAACATAACTTCTATGATCTATGCAGGGTATATGTCTTGTATTGTCCATGGACCGTATAGCCTCTATAGCTTGAGTTGCATCTATGACCTGCATTATTTCTATAATGTACATATATTCCATTGTGGGGAGCTGGATTGTCCCCCGGCAGTCGATCAGGAGGGGGATGAGTGCCGACAGCAGGAAACTGGGCCCCTCATCCAGGGACCCCTTCCCTCCCAGCTGGGGAAATGAGTCAACCACACGCAGCTGATGGCAGCCCAGAATCCATTTATTATCAAGGCACACAGCAATTTATAAGAAGAGGAGAAGCCAAGGAATCAATAATCCTTCTGAGGGAGTTGCCAGGGATTATACAGATTTTGAGTACAGACAAACAACTAGGTAACAGCCTGTGGTTAGCACATTCCAACCCACTCTAATCTTCATTTTCATTGCAATTAGGAAGCTTAACAAAGCAGGACCTAGCAGCCATTCCGGAAGGAACTTATGGACATAGTAACAGGATCGCTCTAGGGCAGCTGTTGAAATGGGAGTGAAGGCTAGACCCCAATATTTCTCCCTTTTTATTTTATTTGAAAGAGTCCAGGATCCTTCTTAGGTTGTGGAATGCGATAACCCTCTTTACCCGTCATGGGTATGGGCAACAGCATGGTTGCTTCCCTGTCTTAGGTCAGCAAGGCATCCATTCCATCGTACCCGTCATTGATTCAAGGACTTAAGTCTCCTTCAACATATGAAATCATACTTTTGGGGGGGGGTCTTGCCTTTGCTGCTGTGCCAGCAGGATATTGTATGATTTTTAGTCTGTTGCAGCTGCCATCAGCTGTAAGAGCAATAAATGAGGAAAATTATATCTGAACATAACACTCCAATCTAGGTGCCAATGCCAGATCAATTTTTTAAGGGCTTTTGACATCCTGGTAGCAAGCCAAATAAAGACATAGGTGGAACTTGCTCTCAATTAGAGCCTTAATTTCTGTAATTAACAAAGGGGTTAAATTTTTAAACTAGTTGTTTCAAGGGCCTCTCACCATCTCACTTCATTAAGATATAGATGTAGACAAATTGTTAATAGTATAAGAAACAGGTGTTACAAAAATATCCTTGAACAGTGGGGAACAAGACATGTGAAATATCATACAGCAATTAACAGCATTATGTCCGCTTGCATGTGTTCATTAATTAGCTATTGAGTCCTTAGGGCAGTCGCAATTTGGATGAACAATCTATTTACCGCTGTCCCTGTGGCCACTGAATGGTGCATAGCCAGTCCCGCGGCCAAAGCAGCTGCAGTTGCAGCCACAATGGGTGTCACAATAGCCGCTGTGAATCTGAAATCCATTTAGGTTTGATAGAGCTGAATGTTCTGGGCATCCACCTTTATTTTGGAATTGTTGCGGGGACACAGAGGAGGGAGGAGTCAGGAATTCCCTTCTAGCAGGAACAAAGCTCAGTAGGGTTCCATGTCATTTTGATGTCCCATCAGAAGCAGAAAACTGATGCACAAGTCATTCCGGAATCTTTTGGGGACCAACATTTTTCTGTGGAAAAACACAAATACTACCTCGACCCCAGATTAAGACCGGGTCAGGTCCATGTCATTGGTTATCAATGGGATCCTTTCACATGACTTGTGCATAGGGTCGGCCACTAGGATGCCAATGGCCTTTGGCTGGGGGTATTATTGTTAACATCCAAAGTTTAAAAATTAAGAATAAAAGGATATGATTAAGTAGGTCTCATGGGCAGTATAATTCCCCCTTTTTGTTTTTAAGTAGATTATTTTTGATGGTGAGATGTGCACGATCCATATGCCTTGACCCTTTTTTAAAATCTGTATTTTGATTTAATCTTTATGAAATTTTTAATGTTTTTATAATTACTTTAAAACTTTTGTATTTTTATATATAGAATTACACCTGTTAGAATTTTAGTTTTTAATAATCTTGCTTTGTTTTAGTGAAGACCCAGATTAAAGCAATCTTAAATTATCTTTTTAGTTTTTAATCTATAAAAGCACATTTAATAAACCCAAATGTATGTTGTCTTATAGAAATACTCTAAACATTTATAGAACATTCTATTGGTTGACCACCTAGAAAACAAATATGTAAGTTAGTACTTTTTTGTATTGAAGAAAAGATCTAGAAGTACTAAATGAAACTCTAAACATTTGTAGAATATTCTATTGGTTGATCACCTAGAAAGCAAATATGTAAGTTAGTACTCTTAAATATATCTTTACTCTTATGTTTAAATGGTTTAGATTGAACCTCTTTTTTAAATGTTTAAGTCACGTGAATTAAAAGTCATTTGGATCCATTTTTTAATTTAATTTATGAGCGCTCATTTATAAGTCAATTTGGATCACTTTGAATATACATATAACATATATGTATGAACATATAGGACAGTTGCTCACATATATACACACACAAAAAAAAATAACAAGAATCATATTTTAGAACCTTGCAAAAACTGAACTTTTGAATAAAGATAGCAGTAGAAACCATAATTAAAAAAAAAACTTTAGTTAGATAAAATAAGACTGTTGAAAAATACCTGCAGGTGTATAAAATAGGTTAATTCACCGGTGAAATTGAGTTTAATATCTAAAAAATGAAATGGCCATATTTATTTTAGTAAAAAAGCATGCATACATCTTTGGTACCAGAATTAGAGTTATTCTGGGCATTGAAGGAATGAGAGCAGGCAAAATCCTCAGGAAGTTGTTTTTAAAGAATAAAGAAAACCTATATGAGATCTTTTTAATCTCCTTTTTGTGTCCAAAAGAAGAGAAAACTCCTTAGAAATTAACTTGGAGCACCTGGCCTCTCCCTTAGGCCTTGCAGCAGCCGCTTGAATTTAAAAGTAGCATTTTTTTTCTCAAACGGGTTTAGGTGTTAGCTCATGTAATTTGCATTGTAAAAGATGGCTAATCAGCTTGTATTTCCTTTTTTTTCTTTACAAAGGAACTAAGCTGCAAAATGGTAGAAAGAGGTTTTTTTAGGGCATTTTTTGATTATTCAGGCTGGTGGTGAACCTGGCATAACATGAGAATGAAGCTCCTGTCTGAATTAGTGGACAACCTTTAAAATCAATTGAACTTGCGACCTGTAATGTATGCCAAGCAAGCACTGCAAGCGCTGTAAACTCTGAGCCATCACTTTTGCCCCCAGGTTCCTGTGGACACGATGGGGCTGGGCCACTGCCGCCAGAGTTAGAAGCAGAAGCGGTATGCGATGAGGGTGTAAGAGAAGGGCCCCCCATAGCAGGCCAGGGAGACAAGTCAAAAGGATTAAGGTGGGGGGTCAGAGCATGGGGAGCAGGCCTTTTTCCATGGGGATATTATCCTTTTTTTGGTTTGGGAGTTGCTCAATTTACTCCCAAGTTTTCCAATTAAATAACTTATTTTCAGGTAGCCAAAGGGCCACCCTAATCAGAGAAATAAGGACCCCTACAGCAAGCCCAAACATTGGGGCCCAAAAATGTTTGGCTGGCATGGGGAACAGGAGGAAGAGAGAAGGAGCCCAAGAATGCTGAGGCAATTTAAAGAAAGCAAGCCCTAAGGCTAGCAAATTAGGCTTATGTACTTGAATTAAAAAGGAGAGA
This sequence comes from Aplodontia rufa, assembly GCA_004027875.1. Classification (NCBI taxonomy): domain Eukaryota; kingdom Metazoa; phylum Chordata; class Mammalia; order Rodentia; family Aplodontiidae; genus Aplodontia; species Aplodontia rufa. The sequence goes on along the minus strand of PVKS010018561.1, from coordinate 13,156 downwards.
GCGTGGGGCCCTTGGACCAGGGCAGGGCTTTCGCAGCTGAATAGGGAGATATTAAAAGGAAAAAGATGAGGCCCTAAAACCAGGGTGTTGGGGTGCAACTCACCGGAGCCAGAATTTCCTTAATATCTTCCTGGCGGGCAATGTCCTGAAAGCAGGAGTGAGTGATTCCTCACATGGGGCACCATTTTGTGGGGAGCTGGATTGTCCCCCAGGAGCCGATCAGGAGGAGGATGAGTGCCGACGGCTGGAAACTAGGCCCCTCCTCGTCCGGGGACCTGTTCCCTGAGGACCCCTTCCCTCACAGCTGGGGAAACGAGTCAACTACACGCAGCTGATGGCAGCCCAGAATCCGTTTATTATCAAGGCACACGGGGTTTTTATAAGGAGGAGAGAATCCAAGGAATCAATAATCCTTCTAAGGGAGTTGCCAGGGGTTATGCAAATTTCGAGTACAGACAAACAACTAGGTAACAGCCTGTGGTTAGCACATTCCATCCCACTCTAATCTTCATTTTGCATAACAATTAGGAAGCTTGACAAAGCAGGACCAAGCAGCCCTTCCAGAAGGAACTTATGGAAACAGTAACAAGATGGCTCTAGGGCAGCTGTTGAAATGGGGGTGTAGGCTAGACCCCAACATTCTATGACCTCTGTAGTCATAGAAATCCAGCGTAGTTTCTCTCCTGCATTGCATTTGTGTCAAGTTGCTAAAATTTCCTGAGAAGTCTTCATGTCGTGAGTAATCTCTACAATCTGAGTTGACTGTATCATCTATACAGAATTTATGACATGCATGGCCTTGAGGGCCTGAGTAGTATTGAAGACCTGAGGAGCCACTATAAACTGTGGGACCTCTATGACCTATATGGCCTTTATGGCCTGAGTAGCCGAAGAACTTCAGTAATTTTTCCCTACACTTTTATGAGTGCTTTATAACTGTACATAATGGTGGGATTTGTTGCTATTAGTATATTGCATACAATATAACACTATAATTATAACAATATCTCATTCCAAGACTTTCTCCCTCTCTTCTTGCCTTCTATCCTCTGGTCATTTTCTTCTATTTTCTTTTATTGTGATCACTATACCCCATTTTCCCTTTTCATCCTTATGTTCCACATATGAGAAGAAATATATAATGTCTGATATTCAGAGTGTGGCTCTTCTTTCACTTTAAAATTTTTTCACAGGTATCATACATTTTCCTGAAAATAGCATACTTTTTCTTTATGGCTGAATAAAATTCCATTGTATATATGCACCTCATTTTCTTTTCTCATTTTACTAATTGTTGGGCATGTAGGTTGGTTCCATAGTTTGGCTATTGTGAATTGTGCTACTATAAACATGGATATGCATGTATTGCTACAGTACGCTATAGTATACTGACATTAATTCTTTTGAATAAACACTGAGGTGTGGTATATCTGGGTCATTGAGTGGTTCTGTGAATACTTTTTGAGGAATCTCCACACTGATTTCCATAGTGGTCATACTAATTAGAGATAGAGTTTTAAACAAAGAAAAGAAGGAAAGAGGGAAAAGCAAAAGACATGAAAAGATAGCTATTTATGGATTAGAAAATAATAAAGGGAAAAGACATGGAATAATTGAGATCATAGCACCTCATAAGTGAATATAGATTCAGTATTTCCATATTTTGTGTATGCCGATATTTCCACAAATTGTGTGAAATAGTGGATTATGAGGAAAAAAATGAAACTCTCTTATACTAAAAATGGAAGCTATAGGTGCATGTCTGTTGATGGTATGTTTATTGAGGTATGGCTCAAATTTTTATCTCTTATTAGTTGGTGCTTTCTAAGAGAATCATTCAACAAGAGATGACCTACAGATCCATATTCATGTGATTAGAAAAAAGTCCTCCAGGAGATCTCATTTGAACACAGAGTTTATCAGTGGGCTGCTTAGGCCAATATATACCACTTTCTTTCTGAGGCTGAGCTACATTTTTTGTCCAATTGTGAGATTTGTTGTTTCCCAAATGGTGCCCGGAGCGTGAATCCTAAATCACATAAAAAGAAGTTAAAGAATAATGACTCCAGCAAGGAGTGCTGCTTTACAAGTGTGCCAAGGGTGCAGAAACAGGTTTACCTCATTACCCCTGCCCCCAACATACCTGGCTTAGGGAGGCCTGCATTAAAGTCTATGAGTGTATTAAGAGAAAAAACTGTAATGAATTTTTTGACACCTTCTTGGAGTGCACAAAGCAGAAAGAATAATTTTTTATATTTGTGTTCACTTATTATGCAATGGAATGGGCTGGCCAGGTGCTCAAGTAGAAGTGCTGCTTTGGTGCTTAGCATCTCTATGAGGAAAGTGAAGTGCTTGCCTGGGAGGAAGAATGAGCAGCTCCAATGGTTCCTTATTATCCCCTGTGAAAAAGACCTATACCCCTCTGGAGTATAGTGTATACCTACACCCTTATCACAATAATATGATATTTGGGTATCCTATTATGTTGTGGGAGGAACCAGGGTCCGTACAGGGAGTCAAGTGCTTACCTGACTTACTTGGTTATAAATCTCAGTGTGTCCACTTCTTGGTGGCAATGGGATTGGAATTGTGGTCACTAGGCTGAGGTGTAACTCAGTAATGTAACACTTGCCTAGCATGTGTGTTGCCCTGAATTTCATTCAAGAAAAACAACGTAAACACCAAAAACAAAAAAACTTACAGTTAAAGTTCATTTGCAGCAAACAAATGCACAATTGAAAATATTTTCCAAAGTAGTGATTCCTTAGTTTGGACAGAGATGTAAATTTAGTAAGATGATATATGATTTTTCCTGAGGCAAATTTCATCTTGTGTAGGGATTAGGATGCATTAGCTGAGGATCACTAAATGTATGTGCTTCAGCATACTTTATGTAGAATGGATATGCAGCTTAATTTCCCTCCATGGGTGAAGATTACAGCATTGCCCTTGATGAGAGAATGAGTTTCTCCACTGGTTACTATTTGTCCCCAGAGATTGAGACCAAGCCCCTCAGGTCATGTGTCTGGGGTTGGGGGGTTACCTTGTGTTGTCAGATGAATCAAATTCAACCCAGGGAGTCAATGGTAAATACAGCTATACAGGTAAATATATACTCGATTACCACAGACTTTATGTTTGTAACACTTCTCTATTCATTTTTCAGTATTCTGAGATATACAAATTATGTTTCCCAAATAAATTAAAGTTTAATTAAAATGTGCAAAATAATGGAAATGTTAAGGCACTATTAATGCAATAGAATGTTTTATTGTTACACAGATCCTCAAGTAAAATGTTATAGTATAATATGTGACATAAAGTCTTGATTCAATACATGACAGCATTAGCATATTTACCTTCTTTTTCATTTAGTAATAAATTGCATACATAACGTGAAAATAGGTAAAAATATACTGTAAGATGGGTAGGGTAACCCATGCCTGTAATCCTAGTGACCTGGGAGGAATTATAGGGAGTTTCAGAAGTTTAAAACAACCTCAGCAAATCAGCATGGCCCTAAGCAACATAGCAATACCCTATCTCAAAATAAAAATTTATGTATTTTAGTTTAGTTTAGTTTTACTTTTAAAGAAAGAGAGAGAGACACACAGAGGGACAGTGAGAGAGAAACAGAGATAAAAAAAAATTATTTAGTTTTTCATGTGGCCTTCATTGTTCCAAGACATCATTGTATATGTGGTACTGGGGCTTGAACTCACATAATTATGCATGCCAGACAAGTGTAAAAAACATCAAGCCACCACTCCAACTCCTTAAAATAAAAATTTTAAAAGGCCTGGAAATGTGTCTCAGGGGTTAAGCACATCTGCGTTCAATAGAATGTAAAAAAGTTAAAATTTGAAGTTATAATTCAGTGTAAAACCTCCAAAATAATTTCTGATATAATTCTTTACATGAGAACTATGTTTTCACCAGTTTTAAAAAGTGAAGAATAGAGGCTAGAGTGGTGGCTCAGCAGTTAAGTTGCTTGCATGGTATGTGCGAGTATGCAGGTTCAAACCCCAGCACTACATACACGATAAAGTGTCTGAGCAATGAAAGCCTTATGAAAAACTGAATAAAATAGATTCTTTCTCTTTCTTACTGTCTCTCTTTAAAAAAATGAAGAAACTTTAGTTACATTTGATTATAATAAATTTATATCCTTCTAGAGATGAGCTATCTGCACCATGCTATGATAATTGAATTGTGAGGATTTTATTATTTGTAGCACATTAGCAAATAATGTTTAATAAAATGTAAGCAAAAGTTAAAGGCAACTAATCATTTTCTCCTTTAAGTGATTTAGCTCTTCTTATCCACAAACACACATTTATATGAAGCATATATAGGGACTTTACCACACATTTAACATTTTTCAAGGTTGTTCTTTACTGTAAATATGTTGATGTTATCTAAGGCATATATTTTGGACAATGGTACTCTACCTTATTACAGGTATTAGATTTTGGATGTTTGAGAAAATCCGAAATGTCTTGGACCCATTGTTTTCATTTTTAGAGTTTCCATGCACTGTGAATTCTCAAGAGTTTAGTAATGTTTGAGCCATATGTACAAATTTACAACAGTTTTTCCACCTCACTCTCTCATCAGCATGAATTGTCTGGTGATGAGAAAGGTGTAAAAAAATTTTGGGACATTGTCACGTTTTTACATTTCTATTATGATTCTTCTAGTATGAAATAAGGTTGAACCATTCTTAATGTCAGGGCCACAATGTTCTCATTTGAGCTTATGTACAGCATAAAATATCTGGTGTTCAGTGTGGTGTGATCTTTCACTAAAATCATTCCCACATTCTTCACATTTATAGCTCTTCTCCCCAGACTGAATACTTTTATGGTTTATAAGTTGTGCTCTTTACTTAAAAGCTTAGTTGCACTCTTCACACTTGTAGGGCTTCTCTCCAGTATGGATTCTTTGGTGTATTGTAAGGTGTGATCTTTGTGTAAAAGCTTTCCTGCGTTCTTCACATTTGAAGGGCTTCTCTCCAGTATGAATTCTGTAGTGTACTGTAAGGTCTGATCTTTGTTTAAAAGCTTTGCCACATTCTTCACATTTGTAGGGCTTCTCTCCAGTATGAATTCTGTAGTGTACTGTAAGGTCTGATCTTTGTTTAAAAGCTTTGCCACATTCTTCACATGTGTAGGGCTTCTCTCCAGTATGAATTCTTTGGTGTATTGTAAGGTGCGATCTGTGTGTAAAAGCTTCCCTGCATTCTTCACATTTGAAGGGCTTCTCTCCAGTATGAATTCTGTAGTGTTCTGTAAATTCTGATCTTCTTTTAAAAGCTTTGCCACATTCTTCACATTTGTAGGGCTTCTCTCCAGTATGAATTCTGTAATGTACTGTAAGGTTTGATCTTTTTGTAAAATCTTTGCCACATTCTTCACATTTGTAGGGCTTCTCTCCAGTATGAATTCTGTGATGTATTCTAAGTAATGATCTTTGTTTCAAAGCTTTGCTGCATTCTTCACATTTGTAGGGCTTCTCTCCAGTATGAATTCTTTGGTGTATTGTAAGGTGTGATCTTTGCGTAAAAGCTTTCCTGCATTGTTCACATTTGAAGGGTTCTCTCCAGTATGAATTCTGTAATGTATTATAAGTTCTAATCTTATTTTAAAAGCTTTGCCATATTCTTCACATTTGAAGGTCTTCTCTCCAGTATGAATTCTTTGGTGTATTGTAAGGTGTGATCTCTTTTTAAAAGATTTGCCGCATTCTTTAAATTTGTAGGACTTTCCAGTATGAATTCTCTGGTGTGTAGTAAGTTTTGATTTTTTGTTAAAAGTTTTGCCACATTCTTCACAGTTGCAAGGCTTCTCTCCAGTATCAAAATGGTGATGTTGAGTAAGGTGCTTGATTTTATTTAACATGTTGTCAATTCCTTGTATTTGTAGGGCTTTCCTCCAGTGTGAATACCTTGGTGTTGAGTAAGGTTTAAAAAGTTAATTGAGTTTTGGTTATATTCTTTACAATTGCAGGGCTTATCTGTTGTATGAATCTTCTGATGCTTAACAAGGGGTGATATTTGATTAAAAGTTTTGGCACACCCTTTATATATGCAGGGTTTCATATCTCCATATAATGCACATTGTTTTAAAAGGCTTGAGTTATCAAATGCTTTCATACATTCTTTAAACTTACAGGACTGTCTTTCAGTAAAAATTTTGTTGTATTGAGTGAGAGTTGCAATTTGTTTAAGAGTTCCTTCACATTCCCTGTATTTGTAAGGTTTGTCTTTCCTATGAACATTTTGATGGGGCATGAGCTATGAGTACTGAACAAGGACTTTACCATAATTTCCATCTATGTAAAGGTTCTTTGAAAATTCATGTGTGTGAAGAGAAATCAAAGCTGAAATATATGAAAATAAAATTTTTTTACTTAGTAAACTTACGTGAATATATTCTACAAAAATAATGTATGAAATTGTAATCATGTCAGGATATCAGTAGGATAGAATATTAGTAAAACCAAGGACACTTTTACTCCAGAATTATATAAACTATATAAAATGCATAGACAATATTACTTTGTAAGAATTGCTCTACCTATGTCAGAGATTACACAACAAGAGTACAATACTAAGGAAAGCAAAGGAGTAGAGGGAAAATAACGTGTTAACTTTTATAAACAAAATAATTTTCTCCAAAATACAGCAGTGTGCAATATGGAACAATCTACCACCTCCCTTCTTCAGTAGAATGAGAGATATGAAATATATGGAAACATTTGTGGTTTCCTTGGGGACTGCCTGAAAACTGGTTTCTGTCCACCATGAGAGAAAGATCTGAAAATAACAAATGGCATGATGATACCACAGATATTCAACAGGAGTAAATGACCAATGAATGCTTAAGAAGAAATATAGGCAGAATTTTCGAAGGTAAACACACACATATATCTAGAGAAACTTTACCAAGAAAAGAAGTTTGAGAAGCAATAACAGACTGTAATATTAGCTGGATGATGCCAACATGATCATCAAGAGAAATGACTTCATTTCTATTTTTTAACTTTCGATATTTACTGATATATTTCACTGACAAATTAAATTTTATGCATTTACTCAGATACATGGTGCTTTAAAATTTATATACATGTAAATGACTAAATGTAGTGAATTGGTCCATGCATGATTTCATGTAATTATCAATTTTGTGCTTAGAAAGTATAAAATACTTTGTATTTGTGTATAAATACTCATTGTTTTAGCATTTATGAAGAATAGAATATCCTACACTCACCACGTTGCACAATAGAACACTTGATATTCTTAGGAATATTAAAATAAAAATTTGCAGATTTTTACCAATATTACACAAAACAGAGAACCTTGGGACCACAGTTTTACTCTCTGCATTTCTGAAATCTATGAGTCACAAGCTCAAGCAGTTATGTGAATTTGTGTCTGTCTTATATCATTAAATACAAAGCCATGCATAGTCATTTCACATCAACTTAAATGCCATGATATCCTTTTATGGTTAAATAGTAATTGTGTATAAATACTGTATTTTTTCTCATTCCATCATTTATGGGCATAAAAGTTAAGTCTCTCTCTTGACAATTGTGAATGACTCTTGCAATGAAAACAATAGTGTAGGTATCTCTTTAACATGGTGGTCCAACCTCTTATGAATACCTATTTAGTACTTGAATTTCTGTATCATGGAGTTATTCTACTTTTAATTTCTTTATGGGTGATTTAGACATGAAGCCTAAGATTGTTGTACCACTGAGTTATACAAACCAAGGCCTTTATAAATTATTCATTTGGAAATATGTTTTCACAAAGATATTATGATGTGCCTCAAACTTGAAATACTCTTGCATGGCTTCACAGTTAACTAGGATTACAATCTTTTAGCACTGTGCTTACCTATTTTTATTTATTTAGTAATTTCCACATTGTTTTCCAAAGGAACTATACAATCTACTGTTGGTTGGTTTTCAAATACACAAATCACTCAAAAATAGTGCAGCACAAAAAGAAAAATGAATATCTGCCTTAACTAAAGTAGGAATTTAAAACATTAGGAACTGAACATTAGGAAAGTTAAAGTTATGATTCACCAAAAGAATACCAAATAATTATTTCAAATAAATTTAGTGAGTTACCACACAACACAGAAAAATGAATGAAATTCAGAAATACATTATTAACAAATAAGTAGAAACTGCATATGTGACAACTTACTAAAGAAAAATTGTGTGAGTCTGGTGTGGTTTTATACATGTAATCCCAGCAACTTGGGAGGCTAAGCAGGGAGGATCATGAATTTTTGGACAGCCTTGGCAACATAGTGAATTTCTGTCAAAAGTTAAAAAAAGAAGAAAGGAAGAAAGAAAGGAAGAAAGAAAGGAAGAAAGAAAGAAAGAAAGAAAGAAAGAAAGAAAGAAAGAAAACATGAAGATAGTTCAGGGTGTAACTCAGTGGTGAGTCACCCTAAATTCCATCCCAAGTATCGGTAAGAAACTCATTTGGAGGGCTGGAGTGGGGGCTTGGTGGTTATGCTACTTGCCCAGCATGCACAAGTACATGGGTTCAAACTGCAGCTCAACTCAGTTTCAGAGCAATAAAAGCCATGTGGATAACTCAATAAAATTTGATTTTCTTTTTCTGTCTCTCTCACTGTCCTTCTCTCTTAAAAAAAAAGAAAATGAAATTACATGAATAGAGCAGTGGCTCAGCAGTTATGATGCTTGCCTCCCTTGCACAAGACATGGGTTTGAACCAAAGCACTAAAAATTAAACAAAGTGTCAGAGGAATGAAGGCCAAATGAGAAACTAAATAAGAAACAAAATAAAATTGATTCTCTCTCTCTTTCTCTCACTGTCCCTCTCAAGAAAAAAAAAAGGAAAAGAAAAATAACAGAAATTATAAAAATGACAAATATAATAGAAATCTGGAGGAGGCAGTTTCTACCAAGCTTCTGTCTGACAAAGTCCATACTTCGGGAAGGGCTCGGTAAAGCCAGAATTCCAGGATATTGCCAAAACCATCCCTTCTGTGAATGGGTTATTTGCTCAAATTGGAAATAACTGTTACAGATTGATGAGAAGGGTACTTATATAACACATGCAGAATTCATGAAGAATGAAGCTATACTGACTTCAAAGCAGAGTTGGAAATAGAAAACAAACTAATTGGAACTAAGGAACAAAGGAAATAGTATGTAAAATTACCTTTCCTGTCTTTGCAAAAGTCAAGTTTTCAATTCTTAGCCCATAGGTTAGGAAGCACAGATATCTTAAGGTTAACAATTATAGGATTTAGGATAGCTACAGAATGTCTAGTAAGAATAGAGTAACAAAGTGGTTTTGGGTTAATAGTTAAAATGGGTATAAGGGCCTATAACATAGTTAAATAAGAAATATCTGAAGGAAAATAGGGAGAGTTTTGGGAAAGTGTTGAATCTCTGTCTTTTATCAAAACGGGTATAGAGAACTAGGAACAACATTATCCCTTTTGAAAATAAAGCCTTTTTGTACAATACATGAAACAGTTGATGAGGGTTTGACCATGAACTAATGATAAAGTGAATATTTTTGTGTCTGGTACTCTGAAATAGTTTAAATGGTTACCGGCTGGTCAATGTGGTTAATGAGGCAGATAATGAAAGCATTGTTTATGCACATGTATAAAAGAGTCCAAAAATAAAGAACAGACAGTATCTTGCTCAAGCAGAGTACTGTGTCTGCTTGCACCTTGCCAGAGGTTCAGGTCATTGTTCCACTCGGACTTGACTCCACTCATCTTTTGGGGACTCTAAGAGCTGGTGGAGCTGGTCCCTGGCAGATATCAATATCCAAGAATCACAATTATCTCCAAGTACAAAAAAAAAAAACCATGAAGACTCAAAGCACATTTTATTAAAGTTTAAAAATTAACAGAGAATTTTGAGAGCACCAAAAGAAAAAGATGTGTCACGTAGAAAGATATTATGATGATTAATAGTGAAATTCCTTGTAGAAGCAATATAATAAAGGAAGGAACTAGGGAATGTGGTCAGGTGGTTGGAATAATAAAATTCCCAACCAAGAACAGCATATCCACAAATACTCTCACATGAGTGAAGAAACATAAAGACTTTAAATACTCCAAAATTTAATCAACACTAGAACTTTCCTCAAAAATACTAAAGGAAATTCTTCATACTGAAAAAATAAATCTGCACAGCAAAGTCAAGAAAATTTAAATTTTCTAAGCAAAGTCAAGGCACATACAATTTTATTTGTCTATAATGATGGGTCATAAAACACTTCAGTCTGCAATAGAATTAGAAATCTTAAATCTCAATGTCAATGATAAAATCAAAATCTATACCATATATAAAGGGGGAAGTGTGAGAGGAAGCAAATGATGACATTGATAATCCAAGAATTACAAATTCAACCACTAAGAAAACAATTGTAAGTAATACAGAAAAAAACCTTATAAAGTAGGAATAATGAGTTCTTCCCTTTTAAATGTTTCTTTGATTATAAATACATTGTTACCAAACACTAGTCCAAATAAAAAGCTTGACTAACAGAATTAAATTAAAAAAATAACTGTATATATTCTACATCAGGCTCTAAATTTAAGGATGCAAATGTATTGAAAGCATAAGGATGTAAGAATATTATATACAAAATGATGAAAAGAAAGATAGGGTGAATAAATTACGGTGAGCAAAACATAATTTGCAACAAAAGTTACACGATGCAAATATATTTAAAATTTAACAAGTTGAGAAAGAGGCAAAGTAAAATGATATTTAACCATAAAAAGCATCTTTCCCTATGTTACTGCAATAAAAATACATACATACATTTGAAACTCACATGATACTTCCCAAATCTAAAAGACAATATTGAGAGAATTGAATAAAGAAGTAGAAAACAACTAGAAGACACCAATCCTCATGAGAATCACTCACTCAAACCAAATGAGTTTCACAAAACAAGACAATGAAAAATATTTTAAGCAAATTAGATTTACATATGCAATATATTTTATAAAAACTTGAGAATTATAGCAAATGGAATATTATACTAAATAAACCACTCTTAGGGAATCAAAGGTTATTAGTTATGAAAATATAAAGATTATTTTCTAAGTATAATAGAATGATATTCAAAATGAAAAGTGGAAGGTATGCTAAAGATATACAGATATATGGGTAACATGGGGGAGATCCTGGGCTTAGGTTTGGGCTTAATTTCCATTGTCAGTACCTATGTATACATGAATGTATAACGATTTCCTCCAATATGGAACACTACGTTGCACCAATGTTAAAAAAAAATAGCAAAAAACTATACATATGTGGAAACTCATTAAATTTTCTTGAACATGGTCTTAATCAGTAATTGAAAAATAAAAACTTATTTGTACTATTCAAAATTATCTGGAGATTCTATTTAATATCTATACAACATCCAATACTGTTTTTGCACAACTAGTACAAGCTATTCTAGAAATTTTATAGAATCTGCACATTGTATGAGTACTGCAAAAATATTCAAAATACAAACAAATTTGGAAATGCTACTTCCTGAGTTAAAAACATATTAAAATACACAAAATTCAATTGTTAACACTGATATCAAATTAGACAGGCATGGGATCCTGAGTGATTGTTGTAACAAGCCTTCAAATCTATGGCAGATTATTACATTTGCACACCAATGCTACTTGAAATATTATCCAAAAGAGCCATTGTTGGAAGGAAACCAAACACCCCTTGAAATGAGTGGAGGACATAATTTGGAATACAGAAATTACAAGTTATAAAAGTTAAGAATTATGTGAAATCCATAATAAGAAAAAATCTTAAGTATATTATGTTAAGTGAAATAAACATAAAAGGCATCTTGGGTTGTTTATAAGTTACTAACAAAAAGACACTGCAGAACTCTACTGACACCTAAACAAAAAAATTCTGAACAGAAATGAGAATCGATGGTGTTTGAGAGGAGAAGAAAGAAATGCAAATTTGTTTATATGCAAACACTGTGTTTGCTTTCTGAGATGAAAATTTTGCAGAGATACATTTGCATGACAATTTTAAGAAACCTTACTGAACAGTATATGTAAAATGTTGGAGACAGCAAGTTTTATTTGTGGTTTTGATCACAAATAAAATTTCCAACAATACAAAAATTAGAATTAAAAATTTTTGAATGTTATCTTTAAAATGTCATGGTCTTTATCTGAAAAATAAGATTAAACTCAATATATATATGATTGGCATGCATGCAATTTCAGCCAGTAGGAATTCTGAGGCAGGAGAACTTCAAATTTCAGCTATCCTCAATAATTTAGTGAGAACATCTCTCCAAACATAAAAAGTTTTGGGATGTAGCACATTATTACACCACTCCTGGATTCAATCCACATTGCATTTTCATAGAGAAAATTCTCATTACTATGTATATAGACAGGATAAAGACAATCTAGATAAAACATAAAAGTCTTGAGCAAAACAGGTATGATATCTGTACAGGCAAGTAAAATCACATTATTTTTTTTCACAATAGAAACAACTATCATGCATATCTTCAATTCAACTTACATTGCCCTAATTTCTGAAGTCAAGGAAATTTCCATGTGATCAAATAATGTGGGTAAAAATGAAACAGTATTAATTGATATCAGGAAACTTAACACTAGAACATGAAACACACTCTATAAAAAACAAAGAAAAAAGAAACCAAAACTTTAACCAACAGTATATTAAGCTATATTATTTTACAAACTCTTCTATAATGACAATTTTAATCTGTGACTATATATCCAAAAAAGAACAGTCATTGTGAATTTTGATGTTCATTTTATGGTAGAAAATTTCACATTAACTCCAATATCATTGTTCAGAAAGTGCTCTGAGTGCTCTGCCTGCCAACCTTGGAAAGGTGGATATGTGTGGGTAGGGGGATGCCAGAGAGAAAGGGCAGTCAAAGAAAGAATATTTTTAAGGGCTGAGGAACCAACTCAGGGGCCTTGTGCATGCTAGGAAAGCGCTCTTCCACTGAGCTGGATCCCCAACCCCCAAAGAATTCTTGAGCTCTCTATCTCTGTCTTTCATACTCTATCTATCTCTATCTTTCATTCTCTCTCTCTCTCTCTCTCTCTCTCTC
>PVKS010018560.1:0-39891 GCA_004027875.1 Aplodontia rufa | reverse complement strand
TGGGTTGGTTCCATAATCTAGCTATAGTAAATTGAGCTGCTATAAACATTGATGAAGCCACATCACTATAATACGCTGATTCTAAATCTTTTGGGAAAATTCCCAGGAGTGGGATAGCTGGGTCGTAAGGTGGTTCCATCCTTAATTTTTTGAGGATTCTCCATACTGCTTTCCATAGTGGCTGAACCAATTTGCAGTCTGGTGGGCTGAATTCTGTGCACTTGATGACGAATGGAAACCAGGGCCAAGGACAAGTGGAAAAGAAAGTGAACTACCTGAGCGGTTCCCCTCTTCTGCGTCCCTGCCTCCAGGGGGTGCAGCTCAGAGCCAGCCCTCACATTGGCCACTGTGAGCACTTGTCCCGCCTGGCTGTCACAGTTGCCGCTTTGAACCAGTGACTGTGTCATCTCCGCCTCTTCAGCTACCCCGTTAGTGTTCCCTGATTGGCCCCAGCCCTGTGGGCAGTGAATTATAACCCATCATGATGGGAGAAGCCCTCTGTGGCCCCTTGTTTCACGTTGTGAACTGGCCCCAGAGTCTGTTCTAATAGGAGGGACCCTGGTCCCTGATGCTATCTATCTATGGTTTGAGTTTCCGGTCACCTCCGTCACTCCCTTCCCATCGCAGGACCAGGGAGCAATAAACCCATGGCTGGAACAACACCCAACCCGCACCCTTTACCTGAGCAGCTCTGTTCCACTTCCGATCTTCTCTAGGGAGATCTTTATTTTGCTCTTGATAAAAAGGGTCAATATATGTACCTGGCCCTCCTGCCCATGTACATATCTTGGTATTTTCTTATCTTATTCTTCATTTCTTTACTTGATTCAGAGTGGTTTATGAGTCAACTGTGGCTAAAGCTGGTTATTTTGACTGCGTATACAATTTCAGGCCAGTTGGAAAGCTTCTGAACCAACTTTTTTTTCTTTTTGAGAGAGAATCAACTTTATTTTATGTTTCATCTGGCTTTTATTTCTCTGACACTTAGTTGTGTATGTGTTGCTGGGGTTTGAACCTGGGTCCTCATGCATGTCGGGCAAGCTTTCCAACTGCTCCAGCCCCTGAACAGAAATTTTTATTGAGATTATTGTACATTAACACACACTTTTAAGAAGTAAGAGAAAGAGACTATACACTTGCCATCCAGTTTCTCCTAGGGAGAGTGTTTTGCAAACTATAGTCCAATATCACAATGAGGATATTGACTCTTGGACATTTTTTAAGAGAATTAAGAGAAAAAATGATGTCAGGGAGGTAAGAGGGCAGGGCACATGCCTCTGCCCCTGAACTCTGCCCACACTGTTCTTGTGGGCCCTGGAGTCAGGAGACTGGCAGGAGTCTGATCCAGCTCTGTGACAGCTCCCAGTGTGGCTTCCTGGGAACTCAGCTTCCTCATCACTAAAAAGAGGGAGCTGGATGAGAAGATTTCTAAAGTTTCTTTTATCTATCTCATTCTCTGATTTTACATAGCTCATTACAGCCTTTGGAGTTAGCCTACTCTGGTCTCTTATTAGCCGAATTGTATCTTGCTTTAAGGCTGCAGAATCATAGATTGGATGGCCTGGCTTTGAATATCTGTTTCTGTTATCTTCCCACTCTGCATTTCCATAAGGGTCTCTCCTGCCTCTGCTCCTCTTGGCCCATGTGACTTGGGTCAGGGAGCCACCCCTATTGGCCTCTGAGGTTGGGCATATGTTTGGCATATCAGGTCTAATTAGATAGTCCCATTGTGTTTTGGTTCACGTTAGGGCACAGGACCTAAGCCAGCTAGTGAGAAGCCATTCACGAACTTGTACTGAAACAGAAGGTAAAGCGGGGAAAGGAAAGGTCTCTTCTGCCCCTGGCTGCAACATGCACACTGGAGACACTTGGGGGATGGAGACCTGGTGCTTTGAGCAGCATGCTACCCTTTCAATGAAGAGCTTGTTCAAAACTGGGGATGTGGGGCTGATGGAGGGAGAGAGGGAGAGGGAGGTGGACCAGCTGACTACTGAAGGACAAGTAACTATTCCTTGTGGCCCTTGAGGAAGATGAAGCCTCATTTTACATATTAAACTTGGATGAGTAATGGTTCTTTCTAGGCAAGAACTAAGATTCGCTGACTTCGAACCTTTGGTTATATGGACAGCTCTGAAAGCAGGCTTCATTGGAGGGAAAAACGTTGGCCCCACCTGCCAGCCTGGAATTCGTAGTGAACTGGAGGGTGTTCAGTCCTCTCTGGAGATTGCAAAGGAGTCTACAGCTGTCAGCTGCAATCCAGTGGTGTCACCTTGATGCAGTTGTGTCTCCCTCATTGTCCTTAGGAAACAAAGTTGAAGCTGAAGCCAGGCTGCTCCTGCTGCACTCCTACAGCCCATTAGAATGTGCATGAGCTCTCTGACACTCTTAGGCTCTGCTGGGTGGACTCTGGAGGCTCGCAGATCTCATCCCTGAGCCATTTGTCAGGAAACAATGATTTATTGAGGAGATGATAATGTGCTAACTCCAGCTACTGGCCAGGCCACATTAACGGACTTTCTTAGAGTTCAATTTTAAGCATCATGGAGAAGAATCCACAGCCAAGGGGTTCTCTTACCTCTCATTTCCTTCTATGGGTCTTCTCAGAAGAGTTGGTATATGTTGAGGTGGGAATGGTAACTTAGGGCAGAGGATTTCAATTGGAGATGTAAATTAAGTTCACCTGGAGACACTTAAATATGTCCATCTGTCCCTCCCTCCCTCCCTCCATCCATCCATTCATCTGTCCTTATCCATTCCTTCATCCATTCATCCACCCATCCATCCCTCCATCCATCCATCCATCCATCCATCCATCCATCCATCTGCCCATCATCTGTGTATTTATTCAAATAGCCAATTCAAAGTAAAAGGTAACAAATTAAAACAAATTCTCCTCATCTGTAAAATAAGCATAATAATAATTTTGACCACATAGAGTCATTATGATAATTAAATGAATTACTGCATGCAAAGTGTCAAGAACAGTGCTTGGCTCATAGTAAGTGTATGCTGTGTGTAGGCTGTCCAAATTCATATAAATCACATACTCCTATCCACCAACTTCCACCATGTTCCCTTCCTGTTACAGATTCTAGGGACCTTGTATG
Organism: Aplodontia rufa; assembly: GCA_004027875.1. Classification (NCBI taxonomy): domain Eukaryota; kingdom Metazoa; phylum Chordata; class Mammalia; order Rodentia; family Aplodontiidae; genus Aplodontia; species Aplodontia rufa. Next base: position 36,784 of record PVKS010018560.1, on the reverse strand, counting down.
TACACAAATATTAGTGTATTAGTGCATGCATGCAAGCACACACATCCACCACCTGTGGGCAGACTAATTATAAAAGCTACAGGGAGTATCTAAAGCCAGGGAGAGTTGGGAATCTCAGGTTTGGAGGCTGTGTGAGAACCTGGGAATGTCAGAAGTTAGAGCATGGAGCCGTCCACACTGATGTCAGGTGAGAGGACGTCAGTGTTTCCACATTATGCCTCTGCTGGGAGGACTGCCTAGGAGAGGCATGCTGTGTGTTAAATATGTTCAGTATTGCTGTAAAAATAACAGGAAGACCAACACTAAGAACTTCCATAGCCCAAAGCGAGCAGCAAACCAGCTGCCAGACTCATCCCCCAGTTTAGTAAGAGGTGGCAGAAATGCTCCACTCCCTTCCTCCCCCATGCGAAGGTGTTTCAGGAACTAGTGGGGTGATGTGTCATTTTGGTATGGTACTTTCCCCTTTGGTGCTTGCAAAGGAGAAATCTCCATACTGGGAAAGGAAGGTGGACATCTCACTCCTTGGCATGGCACTTGCCAGGCTGATGAAACCTGTGGGCTCTTCTGGAGGTGTCAATGGAAGGAGAATTCTTGGATAGTTTAGCAAGCATCCACAGGAATATGGGGACACAACGCAATGGTCTGTAGACCAGCCCCTTGTCTACAGAATTTGGAAGGTGGGAGGCCTAGAGGAGCAGTCTGTACAGGCAGGGAGAAGAGGAGGCTGGTAGTTAGAGAGGGTGGCACTCGGTACCATTTGATGTGGCAAGGGTGTGTTTGCTGTGGGCCCAGAGAAGGCTGCAGAAGGCAGATGGGCTTGGGTTCGCTCAGCGGCATTCATCCAAGGAGACTACCTGGCAGTTAAGGGACCTTGGCATAAGAGGCTGTCCAGAGGGAACTCAGGGAGGGGAGCCTGAGAAGGTGTTAGAAGAGGTCATTGGAGGGCATTGCCCTAATCAGGAAGCAGCACAGTGGCTTACTAAACCACCCTCTAAAATTCTAAAGAGAGCCAATATTCAGATGCCCCTGGGGAAGTTTGGTGTGGTAGAAGAAGACTTACAGAAGCCCCCGCTTGAGGAAGAATGCTGTCTGTCTTTTCCTGCTTGTCCACGGGAGGAGCTGCAGTTCAGGGAGAAAGAGGAGCATTCTGTTTTCTCCCCAGGGCTGGGCCCTTCACCACCAGTCTTTTCTGAGCAAGAACAGGGGTCAGGTATCTCAGGTTGGGTTCCACTAGAGGTCCACCTTGAGTATGGATTACAGTGTGCTTAGTTTATTAGAGAGGTGATCCCAGGAAGCGCTGGGGAGGAAGTGGGAATCAAGCAGTCAAGGAAAAGAAGCCAATCAAGGGGGCCATGTGGGCTAAGTTGGTCAACCCTACCTCAGAGTTGCCCACCAGGGTTCAAGGAAATGAGCTATTCATTCCCCCACCTTCTTTCTGCCACTGACTAAGCTGCTGTCACAGGTGTCACCCCTTCAATCTGGTGCACCTCGGTGTGTGGAAGAGAAGTGCTCAGGGCACAGTGCTAGCGGGAGGCCCTTCAGCATGACCTCCAGTGATGCGTGCTGAGGTGAGGCAGTGACAGCATCCTCTGCAGAGGGAAGCCTTTCACTGGACACAGGATCGGACTGAGTCAGCCTACATTGTTCTATACCCGAAAGTGACCAGGAAGCGGCGAGATTAGTGATTGAGGTTGATAAGGAGTAGAAAAGGCAGGTTCAGCACAATGAACACGAAGGCAGAAACAGCAAAACTGCTCCAGCTCCCCTACTGAGTCCAGACAAAGAAAGCTACAGACTTCATTGACGTTAAATGTGTTCCTAATGCACACACTTACCCACCCCCCAGTACTCATCTCATTTAACCCTCCCTGTGACTTCTGGAGGTGGCTTTGCTGTTCCTCCTGTTTTACAGATGGATGACCTGGGTTTTCAGAGGTTCAGTGACTTGCCAAAGTTCACTTGGCTACTTAGTGGCTGAGTCCAGTCTTAAGCTCATGATAACTTTCAGAGCACATGCTTTTAACCATGGTGCGTGGCCTCTTGGCTGCTTATCTGATGTGTATTTCCTTCTTCTTTCTTAGTGATAAAATTTTGATTTTATTTCAGGTGTCAGTAAGCCTTGCTATATTGTCACATTTCCAAGCTTCTTTTGCAGCTAGTGGTGGTGACTTTATGCTGCTATAACAAAATACCACAGACCAGCCTGCCAATAAACAATAGAAATTGATTTCTCACAGTTCTGGGGGCAAGGAAATCCAAAACGAAGGTGGTGACAGGAACGGTGTCTGGAGAGAAGGGCACTTTGTTGTTGCATTTTCTGGAGGGATGCGGCCCTGCCTTCACATGGCCGAAAGGACAGAAGGGGATGAAAAGGGGCTAAGCAAATTCCTCCCAGACACTTTAGAAGGCACTTAAATAACTTTGTCACGTCCCCAAAGGCCCTATCACTTAATGTCACCATAATGGGATTAAGTTACAACATGTGTTTTGGAGGGGACACAAACATTCAAACCATAGCAGTTGGTCAATGAGATATAAGCAAATGCTGTTAGGTGAGAATTGCAAGAAAGCCCTTCACAATGCAAATGTACAGATAGTATGTGCCTTTTGTGCCCTTCCCTGGAACACAGATGTGACATCTAGAGCTCTCACAACCATCTCAGACAATGAAGTAAGTTCGGGAATGGACCCCATGTACAAGGAGAAGAAATGTGTCACAGCCTAGGTTCTTGGCGACTTCTTCCTAGCCAGCCCATTTCTTCAGCTTCAAATAAGCCACTGTTGTTCCTTTTCACCGTTACCACCATCCAAATACAAACCTGAATGGGTATAATCACCACGCTATTGAATTCTCCAAGAAGTACCAGAGGTGGTCCGTGATTGCAGGAATTATTGACTGAGGAATTCTACAGGACCACCTCTGAATTGAAAGCAGTGGAAAGAGGCCTAAAGCAGCTTTTATTCTTTCTCGTAGAGATGAGCACAGTTACTCACCCCATAGTAATCCTCTTTCCCTTAAACTGTCTAAACCCTGCCTGCCTTTATGATGGCTCTGATAATGGATCCACTCTATCTGGTGATGTTTCCTGTTTCATTGTTTAACTTTTCAAGGACTGAAATTCTGTAAGGGCAGGATCTAGTCTTATGAATTGTGTGCTCTAGCCTGCTGGTACACTATAGGAATTCTGGGCTAGTTGGGAACACCATCCAAAATTCTATTGCCAGGAAGATTTGGAGATTTCCTGGAGGAAGTGGTAAACAGACCCTGGAACTCTAACAAGGAGATTTCTGACTAAAGAAAAAGCTCAGGTAGGAGCTCCACAAATTGGGAAACTGACCCTGAATCAAATAAACAGTTCATTGCGGGGGCAGGGGTTGCTTGGCTTTTTGCAAGAAGTATTTTTGCATAACCCAAGATGGTGTCATTCGTATAATGCCCTCCATCCCACATTTGGTGTGTGTTAGGCTGTATGAATTTTGAGGAAAAGATTGCTGTATACATCATAACTCTGTGACCTGTGAGTATAGACAGTCACCTGTCACATGTGTCCATTTCATTTCATTGGCAAATCCTTATCTGGAAACATACAGCAAAAGGTATTCTGTAAAATGCAGATCCCAGCCTTAGAAAGAAGTGATGATGGAGCCCAGCTGATCATAGGCAAGTCAGCTCAGTAATGCAGCTTTTTTGGGCTATCTGTCTTCTACTTTGTGTTGTCTTTCATAGATGAATTACACAAGAATCTGATTCTTGGTCCCCCAGGTTCTGAAATAGTGCCAACCACACTCAAGCCCACAAATCTAACCATATTTTACAAAGTTAGATGATTTACATGGTGAATCTTCCCCAGAAGTGTTAACTAGATTTAGGGAACTAGCAACATGTAAGGGTTGACTCTTAGATTAAATGAAGGAGATAAGAGCAAGAGCAGCACACTGTCACCCTGCTTATGGCCACCATCACCTGTCTAAGCCAGATGCCTCCTTGGAGGAGGTAGCTAAGACCTTCTAAATACCTTCTCTCTGGTCCCATTGACCTGGACCCTCTTTCATGGAGTGATGGTTGATATCACACTAAGCAGGGTCAGTACTTTTTTGTGTCTTTCTTCACACTGGCTGACTCTGGCAGTCATGATAAGTGGTATCACTCAGCTGATATCTCAGTATTTCACAAGAAGAAAAACAAAAAGCAAAAAGATAAAATAACCATCAGTGACCAGCAATCTTGCTGCCAGGCAGATCTACAATTATAAAAACTTGAGAAATAAGACTTAGCAATAGGTTGAAAGAATCTTTACTTTGTTTCTAAAGAGTGCATGTTCTAATTCTCTGATCACCTAACTTTATATGACTGCATCTTGAAAGAAGGGACAATGTCATTTTTGGACTCCAGTTGAAATTTTAGATTATAGTCACTGAATGGAATTGCAATTTTTAGCTTGTCAGAAGAATTTGTGAAGGGCAGAATAAAGTAACAAAACCCAACAGTGTTAGATTGACTTCCCAAGAAATCAGAGTCTGAGACAAAGGCTTTCCTTGAAGGTTATTTGGGAATGTAATTTTAGGGATCAGGATTTTGGGAGGGAAAGCCAAAAGGATGGGTTAATGAATTAATTGCTGCTATGGATAACTGCTGGTTTATTCTGTTTGGAATTTTTGAGGTGCTTTATGGAATGTACCAAATTACTGTCTGCCCAAAGGACCAAAGAGGAAAGCATTTATCCATGGGCTCCAGTCCCCCTTGCTCAGGGAACATCTCTTAGGGATTAACTCCCTTGCATTTCCAGGACATTTGTGCTGAACACAGAGTGAATTGGAATGACTGTCCCAAACTGCAGCACCAGAGATGCCTCTGGGCAGACCAGAGGTACTCGATATAGTGCGTAGACCTGGATGAGACATATGATTTGATTACATCTGCACAGAGGTGATCAAAGTCTAGGTGGTACCAATTTCTGCAGCAGTGACTTGGAGATAGAGACAGGGTTGAGAGAATTATAAAGAAGGCCCCAGGAGGTATCTAACACACATAGACTTTATTTTGGGTGCTGAGTACAGAGATACTAGATAAAGTGGTGGCATAATTTTTCATAATATAAAAATATCTATATTAAAATATTTTATAATGTAATTTAAACTTCAATGCTACCTGAGAGTTATATGTTGAAATTTAAATGCACATTGAGATAAAATGATAGATATATGTATTTTTCCCAAAACCAGGTTTTGATGGAAGAAAGAGGTGCATAAGAACTCTCAGAGTCTGATGTAGTTGTGAATCAAAATTTCAAGTCCTTATTTATTTTTCATTATTGGCCTTGCTTTGCCTACTACCTGTAATCTTGAGAGAGTTGTCCTGGAGTCCCCCAAGGATAGTTTTTTTCCCTAGTCATTCTCCTTTGGCTTTTGCCATAAGGAGCCTGATGTGAAGAGAGAACTCAGCAAATATTCAAGTAAATATTTATGGAATGATATGAATAAATACAGAGTTAAAAATAGAACATTTTCTTATTCTACTCCTGGACTAGATGTATGCCCAAACAAACCAGAATAGATTTTGCATAGATTAAGCATCACCTTCCTGACCTCCCCAAGCAAGTTCAGCTACTGCTTCTCTGTGTTTTTCCAGACCACCCGCTATACTCAGCGGCTATAGCCCTTGTTTTTTGTTTTATTAATTCAAATCTTGCTAGAGTGTGAGCTCCTCAAGGGCAGGGACTGTTTCTTATTAATCTTTCTGTTGTCAACATTGAGCAAAGGTCTCTATGCCTAGAAATGTTTTATTAATTAGAACCTGACCTGACTATAGACTATATCTACCATGGTGTCTTTAACAATGCCATTAAAATGGAGAAAGTCATTTGTAGAATGCAGTGACTCAGATACATACCTTGGGAATACACCCTTTAGCTGTGGACAAGTCATTGAATTTCTCTGTGTTTGCTTCTCCAAGTGAACAATGAAAGATCAATCGAGGTTAAAAGATAAAGGATGCACAGGCTGCCACCCTGCTTTTGGTGTGTTGGTTGACATTTCTAATGGACCATAATACTTTTTCACACTTGGTTCATGTATGGGCTTACCATGCTTAATTCACTTCAGTCAGCCTGTATCAACTCATCAGAAAGATCTAAAGAAGCATTAATGATATCTCTCCTCTGCTTAAAACCTTCCAAAGGACTTCTGATTCCAGCCTGATGTCAAACTAAAATCTGAAAAATCTCCAGCCATATATCCTTAGAAATTCAAGCTAAACCATACAAGCAAAGTCAAAATACATGGCTAACCCTATAGGAAGAAAGGAAAATCACCAGGTGTCAGAAACATAAGCGAAATGGAAAAGCACAGGGGTAGGCATATGAGCCCATGCTGTGGCTACCCAGGAGAGGGAGGGTGAACGAGTGGTTGAGTGTATTATTAGGCCTGACAATTAAGTTTTTAGTCAAATTAAAGGGTAGGAGATATAGTATTGGGTCTGCATGAAGGAGAGAGTTGGAACTGAAAACTCTGCATATTTGGAGAATGACTGTAGAGGTCTATAGAGATAGTATGCTACAGAAAAACATTCCACCTATCCTTCCTTGAAGAAACAAGGAAGCAGATCTTTGCTTTGATTCTTAGTGAAAAAATGACTTTGAGAAATTACAATATATAATCTGTGCTTTAAGGAACTTAAGATCCAAATATATTTTCATGTTCCCTATGAAACCCAAGCTGCAAAATTCATATTTGTATTATTCCTAAGCTAATGTTACTCCTTGTATTTTTAGCAAAAGTAAATGCAAAACTCTTATGAAGGAATGTTTCTATTACCCCCAAGCCAAAGGAGAAGCACAGATTAAGCATAACACGTGATAAAACAAAACAACATGAGTGAGCCAACAGACAAACAATAGTAAATAATTTAATATTTATGTGTGCCTGGGACACAGTAAATGCTATGTAAGTGATTGATAACTAGATAGATAAATAAAAAGAGAATTCAAATACAAAGAGGTTTTGTTAACAAAAATTCATAATACAAGAAAATTATATTTAAAATGAAGTTATAAAAGTAGGAATGATTTACATAAGAAAAGATGACTATGAGAATAAGCATAATTGAAGAGACACACAAAATATACAGAAAAATTTGTCTTTGAAATAAAAATCACAGTAAACAATGTGGACACTGTTAAGAAAACTTAGTGCATCACAGAGACTGAGTTGTGATAATAGGAAAAAACTGTTAAGAGGAAGAACAAAAGTAGAATTAATAAGGTAATGGGAGTTCCAGAGGAATAGATAGGGAGAAAGAAGTGCTCAAGGTTAATGGTACCATAATGTTTCAGTATTGATGGAAGACATGTTTGAAGAAATACATAGAGTCATGAGCAGGACAATCATACTAAATAAACACACATTACAGTGAAAATACAGAACACAAAAACAAAAATAGTTTGAAGCAGCCAGAGACTAACAGTAGTTTTCTCAAAATCAAGAGTAGAGGTCAGGGGGCTGGAGCAGTAGCTCAGAGATTACGGTGCTTGCCTGGCATGCACGAGGACACAGGTTCAAACACCACCACTATATACACAACAAAGTGTCAGGGCAATGAAAGCCACATGAAAAACTAAATAAAATTCATTCTGTCTGTCTCTCTCTCTCTCTCTCTCTCACTATTCATCTCTCTCAAACCACCTCTCCCACTTCCCCCAAAAAACCCCCAAAACAAAACAGAAGTGTAGAGGTCAGAAGATATTGAAATATATTTTAAGTACTGAGGGAAAATTTCAGCCCAGAATTCTTTTGAAAAATAAGAATAATTAAACCAGCATGGTGGTGCACCCCTGTAATCCTCAGCTTAGGAGGCTGAGGCAGGAGGATTGCAAGTTGAAGGCCACCCTCAGCAACATAGCAAGGTCCTAAGCAACTTACCGAGTCCCTATCTCAAAATAAAAAATAAAAAGGGCTGGGGATGAGGCTTAGTGATTAAGTGCCCCTGTGTTCAATCTCTAGTATCAAAAATAAATAAATAAGTTAGAACAATATATATAACATAAAATTGATTAAATTGGCTACTTTTAACTATGTGTTTAAAAGTGTTAAGTATTATCACATTGTTGTGTAAGCAATCTCCAGACATTTTCATCTTACAAAATTGAAGCTCTATAAACAACTCTATCCATTCATTCATCAATGGATATTTGGTTGCTATTGTGAATAACACTGTTATAGACATAAATGTACAAATGTCTCTTTGAGATGCTTCCAATTCTTTTATTTATTATTATTTTATAATGTTTTCATTAGTGCATTATAGTTATAGATAACAGTGAGGTCCATTTAGACATAAACGTACATGCATGGAATATAACTTGTTCCATTTCAGTTCCCAGTGCTTCCACTTTCCCTCCCCATTGTCTCCTTCCTAGATTCTGGTGGTCTTCTTTCTACTTATTTATTTATTTATTAAGAGAGAGAGAGAGAGATGGGGTGGGGGAGGAGGGATATGATTTTTTAAATCTGGTTTTTGTTTTTCCTTTATTTATTTGTGTATGTGGTGCTGGGGATTGAACCCAGGACCTCACACATGCCAGGCAAGGGCTCTACCACTGAGCCACCTCTCAAGTCCCTTATTTATTATTTTTTTGATTGGTGCTGTATAGATTATGTAGAGGTGGAACTCACTGTGGTGTATTCATATGTGTACATGGCATAATCTGGTCAGTTTCATTCCACCGTCCCTCACTTTTCCCAGCCCTCCTCCCTCTCTCTCAATCCTCATTCCCTACTGCACTGATTTCCCTTTTATTTTCATGGGATCTCTCACCTCCCCTTTTCCTTATTTTGCATCAGTTCCACATGTAAAAGAATACATTTGACCTTTGAATTTCTGAGCCAGGCTTATTTCACTTAGCATGATATTCTCTAACTCCATCTGTTCACCAGCAAATTCCATAATTCCATTCTTCTTTATGGCTAAGTAAAGCCTCCTTGTGCATAGTTGCCACGTTTTTTCTACCTTTTGTATTGGTGGATTATAGTTGCACATAATGGTCACATATTCATATATGCACACAACAATATAATCTGGCTGATATCATTCCCTAGTGTTTTTCCTTTCCTCCCCTCCCCTGATCCCTTTCCTTTATTGCTCTCCCTTCCATTTTCATGGGATCCACCCCTAACCTTTTCCTTTTTCCTCTCTAGCTTCCACATATGAGAGAAAACGTACAACGCTTGTTTGTCTGAATTTGGCTTACTTTGCTTAACATAATGTTCTCAAGTTCCATGCATTTTCCTGCAAATGACATAATTTCATTCTTTATGGCTGAATAGAACTCCATTGCATATATATAAAACACATTTTCTTTATCCACCCATTCAGTGATAGAACTTAGACTGGTTCCAATGTTTGGCTATTGTGAATTGTGCTTCTATCAATATGGACGTACCTGTAACTCTATAGGATGTTGATTTTAGCTTTTTTTTGGATAAGTACCAAGGAGTAGGGTAGCTGGGTCATGTGATGGTTCCATTTCTAGCCTTTTGAGGAATCTCCAGATTGCTTTTCAAAGTGGTTATACCAATTGGCAGTTGCATCAATAATGTATGAGTGTACCTTTCCCCTCACATCATTGCTAGCATTTATTAGTATTTGTATTCTTGATGATGCTGTTCTAACTGGAGTGAGATGAAATCTCAATGTAGTTTTAATTTGCATTTTCTTGATTTCTAGGGATGTTGAACATTTTTTCACATATTTATGGCTGTTTGTATTTCTTTTTTGAGAAGTGTTTAGTTCTTTTGCTCATTTATTGATTGGGTTATATGTTCTTTTGGTGTTAAGTTTATTTTTTTAGTATTTAATATATTCTGGATTTTAAATCCCTATTGGAGGAGCAGTTGGAAAAGATTTTCTCCAATTCTGTAGGTTCTCTCTTCACACTCTTATTTCCTTTGCTGTTCAGAAACTTTTTAATTTAACACCATCCCACTTATTGATTCTTGGTTTTATTTCTTAAGCTTTAGGGTCTTGTTAAGGGAGTAGTTCTTACACCAATGTGATGGTGGCTTGACCCTATGTTTTCTTCTAGCAGTTGCAGTGTTTCTGATATAATTCATAGGTCTTTGATCCACTTTAATTAACTTTTGTGCAGGGTGAAAGATATGGATCTAGTTTTATTCTTCTTTATATGGATATCGAGTTTGTCCAGCAATATTGATTAAAAATGCCATCTTTTCTCCAATGTACATTTTTGGCACCTTTGTCAAATATCAGATGATCATATCTATGTGAGTGTTTTAATCAGCCTTTTCACTGCTGTGGCCAAAAGACCTGACAATGACAGCTTTAGAGGAGAAACAGTTTATTTGGCTCTCATGCTGACTCCATTTCTCTGGGAAGAACGTCATGGAGGAAGTGTATGGAAGATGAAAGCAGCTCAGGTCATAGCAACAAGGAAGCACAGAGAGCTCTGCTCATGAGGTACAAAATGTGAACCCCACAGGCACTGCCCCAGTGATCTATTCTTCTAACCACACTCTGCATGCCTACGGTTATCACCCGGTTAATCCATAGTGGATTAATGCACTGAGTAGGTTAAGGCTCTCAGAACCCAATCATTTCACCTCTAAAGTTACTGGAACTGACTCACACATGAACTTTTGGGGGGACATCTCATTTCTAACTGATAATGATGGGTTTGTCTGATGTCTTCTATCCTATTTCATTGCTCTTCATGTCTATTTTCAGCCGATAGCATGCTGCTTTTGTTACTATAACTTTAGTATAATTTGATATCAGGAATTATGGTATCTCCTTCATTGGTCTTTCTGCTCAGGATTGTTTAGACTATTCTGGGTCTTTTGTTCTTCCAAATGAATTTCTGAACTGTTTTTTCAAGTTCTGCGAAGAATGTCATTGGTATTTTGATGGGGATTGCATTGAATCTGTATACCACATTTGATAATATAGCCATTTTGAAAATATTAAATCTCCCTATCAAAAAACATGGAAGATCTTTCCATCTTCTGAGATTCTCAATTTCTTTAATTAGTGTTCTATAGTTTTCATTATAGAGGTCTTTTATCACCTTGGTTAGATTTATTCTCAACATTTTATTTTATTTTTTTGAGGTTATTGTGAATGGAATAGTTTTCCTGATTTCCTTCTCAGCATATTCATTACTGAGTTACATAAATGCTATTGATTTTGTATATTGATTTTGTGTCCTGATACTTTGCTGAATTTATTTATCAGCTGTCCAAATCTTTTTCTTTGGGGGAGTTATCTAAATATAGGATCACGCCCCCAGCACGCAGTAATAATTAGAATTTTTCTTTTTCTTTTTGTATCTCTTTAATTTCCTTTTCTTTTCCGATTGATCTGGCTGGAGTTTCAAGAACTATATTGAGAGTGGATGTCTTTGTCTTGTTCCTGATTTTTTTTTTATTAGAGATTGAAACCAAAGGTGCTTTACCACTGAGTAACATCTCAGCCCTTTTTATTTTTATTTATTTATTTATTTTTAAATTAGGAATCGTTTTATTGGGGGTTTCCTTTAACTAGCACATTATGAATATTTGTACCCAAGAAGAATCTGCTAATTTAAAACTATGAAGTCTTTGAAAAACTATAGTTGAGTGAAGCATAAATTCTAATTAAGTAAGCAAACAGTTTCATGAAAGTTGATGGCATCAGGACTTGAGACATGGAAGGAGACCTAGCAAATCCCTGACACAGGTATCTCTTCTTTTTTTTTTTTAATTAAGGATTTGAGTTGTTGTACAATTATAAATGTATATAAAGTAAATATGATATGCATTTGATACTAAACCATGGTTACCCCACATTGTCCACATCCCAGTCTCATCAAGAGACTATAATATAATATTCTATATTATTCACCTACAATAGATATAAATGTCTCCATCTATCATCTATCTATCTATCATCTATCTATCTATCTATCTATCTATCTATCTATCATCTATCTATCTATCTATCATCTATCTATAAGATTGTGAATTTTCTAGAATTAAATGATTGGATAAGTATTATTTGACTTATCAGAGGGAGTAGAGTATGGTACCTTGTTGATTGTCTCCCTAGATCCCTCCCTGTCTTCGCTCCTTTTCCCAACTCCCTGCCTCTCCCCTTACATGTCTATGGTTCCTCTAGATTGTGTGTTTCTATGCCTTTTTTGGGTTTAATGCAGGAGTTTGAATATGTTTCACCCAATCCTGGGTTTAGCTCTAGTCTCCACAAATGAGGGAAAATAATTAACCCTTTCTTCTCTGGATATGTTTAACTTGGCTCAGCATGATTTCTTCCATTGCCAGCCATTTACCTTCAAAGGCTGCAATATCATTGTTTGTAATAGCTGAGTAGAACTCCAGTGTATATATGTATCAGAGCTTTTGCATCCATTCATCCAGTGCGGGTCATCTGGGTTGGTTCCATAATTTAGCTATTGTAAATTAAGCTGCTATAAACATTGATTTTGCTGCATCACTGTAATGGGCCAATTCTAACTCCTCTGGAAAAATACCAGGAAGAGGGATAGCTGGTTCATATGGTAGATCCAACCCTAATTTTTTGAGGAGTCTCCACACTGCTTTCCAGAGTGGCTGTACCAGTCTACAGTTCCACCAACAGTGTGCTAGTGTTCCTATCTCCCTGGAAACCCTCAAGCATTTGATACTGTTTGTATTCTTCATCTTTGCCAGTCTGGTGGGAGTGAGGTAAAATCGTAATGTAGTTTTGATTTGCTATTCTCTGATTACTAGTGATTTAGAATACTTTCTCATATATTCATTGGCTTGCTCAATGTCCTCTGTTGAGAAATTTCTGTTTAGCTCTCTGGCCCATTTATTGATTGGATCGTTTTTATTTTTTATATCAATTTTTTTGAGTTCTTTGTAATTTTGGATATTAGTCCCCTGTCAGAGGAATCACAGGCTATGATTGTATCGCATTCTGTAGGTTCTCTCTGACAGTTTTGACCAATTCCTTGGCAGAGGAAAAGCTTTTTAATTTAATGGTATCCAATTCATTGATTCTTGACTTTAATTCTTTTGCTTTGGGAGTTTTGTTGAGGAAGTTGTTGCCAACTCCCATATGCTGTTGTGTTGGTCCTAATTTTTCTTCTAGCAGTTGTATGGTAGCTGGTTTAATTACTATTTCCTGGATCCGTTTTGATTTGATTTTTGTGCAAGGTGAGAGATAAAGATCTAATTTCAACTTTCTGCAAATGCCAGTTCAGTATGTCTAGCACCATTTATTGAATGGGCTGTCTTTTCTCCATGGTATATTTTTATACCATGTAGAATCATGTTATCAGTAAAAAGATGTAGAATCATGTTATCAGTAAAAGGGATAGTTTGAATTTCTTTTTTTCCTATTCTTATCCCTTTGATTTTCTTCTGGCTAGGGTTTGACTACTATATTGAATTAAAGGGGTGAGAGTGGGCAGCCTTGTCTTTTCTTGAGTTTATTGGAAATTCTTTCAGGTTTTCTCCATATAGTATTATACTAGTGGAGGGTTTGTCATTTATGGCCTTTAAAAAGTTAAGATAAGATCCTTTGATCCCTATGTTCTCCAGAGTTTTGAGCATAAATGGCTGCTGGATTTTATTGAAGGCCTTTTCTGCATCAATTGAGATAATTACATGGTTTTTGTCCTTAATTCTGTTTAAGTGATGAATCACATTTGCTGATTTACATACATTGAACCAGCCTTGCATCCCTGGAATGAAGCCCCCTTGATCATGATGAATTATTTTCTTGATGTGTTTTTGAATGCGGTTTGCTAAGACTTATTGAACATTTTTTGCATCAGCATTCATCAGGGATATTGGTCTGTAGTTTTTTTTTGATGCGTCTTTGTTGGGTTTTGGAATCAGAGTTATGGTTGCCTCATAAAAAGTGTTTGGTAGAGTTCCATCCTTTTCAATTTCTTGGAATAGCTTAACAAGGAGAGGTGTTAGCTTCTCCTCGTAGGTGTGGTAAAACTCAGCAGGGAATCCACCTGGTCCTGGGCTTTTCTTCTTTGGAAGGCATTTAATTGCTATATGGATTTCAGTGTCTATAATTGGGCTGTTTAGGATTTCAATATCATCCAGCAACAATTTGGGGATGTTGTATGTACCTAGAAATTTGTCCTTGTCTTCCAGATTATGTAATTTAGAGGAGTATAGTTTTTCAAAATATGTTGTGATAATCCATTTGATTTCATGAGATCAGTGGTGATCACTGCCTTTTCATTAATGATTTTGTTGATTTGCTTCAAAGCTTGCCTTCTCTTAGAGAGACTAGCTAGAGGGTCTGTCAATTTTATTTATTGTTTTGAAGAGCCAGGTTTTTGTTTCATTGATTCTTTTTATTTGATTTTATTTTTTTTCTCAATATTTTTGATTTCAGCTCTGTTCTTGATTATTTCCTGTTTTCTGCAGACTTTGGGCTTAGATTATTTTTCCTTTTGTAGAGATTTGAGGAGGAGCATAACCGTATTTATTCAAAATCTCTCCTGGTTTTAATATAGACACTCTGTGCTATAAATTCGTCTGTTAAGAATGCTTTTATAGTGCCCCAAAAGCTTCGATATGTTGTGTCTTCATTCTCATTTCTTCCATGAATTTCTTGATTTCTGCTCTCATGTCCTTGGATCCATTCTTCATTTCATAGGGTATTATTCAATGTCTGTGTATTGTGTTTCTTTCTGTTATAATTTTGCTGTTAATTCCTAGGGTCATGATCATGGTATGTTAGGATATATTGGAATAATATCTACTTTTTGTATTTGCTGAGATTTCCTTTGTGAACTTGAATATGATCTATTTTGGAGAAGGATCCATGTACTCACTGCTGAAAAGAAGGTAAACTCAGCCAATTTGGGTGGAATATTCTGTGTTTGTCTGTTTAGTCCATTTGACTTATGGAGATGTTTAGGCTGGAGATCTCTTTTTTGTTTTTATGCATTGATGATCTGTCTATTGATGATAGAGGAGTATTAAATCCTTCCTGTATTATTGTGTTGAGGTCCACAAGTGGTTTTATGTCATGGTGTAATTTTTCCACATAGTTGGGAAGGTTGTTGTTTGGAGAGTATATATTTACTATGGCTATATCTTCCTGTTGTATTGTTCCCTTTACTAAGATATAGTGTCCTTCTTTATTTCTTTTGAGTAAATTATGTTTCATGTCTACTTTGTCTGAGATAAGTATTGCAACTCCAGCTTGCCTTCTTGAGCGATACAACTGATAGATTTTTTTCCCATCCTTACACTCTCAATCTGTGGATATCATTGGCTGTAAACTGGGTCTCCCTATGCAGCATATTGTTGCATTTTGGTTTTTGATCTAGTCTGCTAATCTGTGTCTTTTGATTGGTGCATTGAGACCTTTCACATTCAGTTTTAGGATAGTTACGTGGTTGTGGTTCATAGTTATAATGTTTTATTAATGAGTTCTGTGCTTTCTTGGTTGCCTGTTGATAGTGAGGACTTTTATTGAATTTCCTCTGTGGTTTTTGTGGATTGTTTGCTTGTTCTTCTATTTGGAGTTTATCTTTGAGCATTCTTTGTAATGCTGATTTTCTGTTCATGAATGCTGCAAGTTTGATGTTATCATGAAAAGTTTATGTTTCCCCATCGAATTTGAAACTGCATTTTGCTGGGTATGGTTTTTTTCAGCTACAGGTTGTGGTCATTCAGACATTGCAATATCTCCTTTCAGAATCTTCTTGCTTCTAGAGTCTGAGCTGAAAAGTTAGAGGTGATCCTTATTGGTTTGCCTCTGAATGTGATTTGGTATTTCTCTCTTGCCACTTTTAATATTTGTTCCTTGAATTCCCTGTTATACAGTTTGATATGATGTTTCTCAGTGAAATTCTCATTTGATTAGGCCTATTTGGTGACTTGTATGCTTCCTGGATGAGCACTTATAACTCTTTTCTGATATGGGAAAACTTTTCTTTAAGTATTTTGTTGAGAATATTTTTTATACCATTTGTTTGTATTGTGATTTCATCCTGCATCACATTACCTTTCTATTGTTTCTTCTGATATAATCCCAGACATTTTGAAAATTCTGCTCCTGTTCCGTAGGTTTTTTAAAAAAATTATGATTTATTATTATTATTATTATTTTTTGTCATCCATGTCCTCAAGCTTACTCAGCCTATCTTCATTGTTGGTAGTTCTTTCTTCCAGAGCTGAGGTTCTGTTTTCTTTAGAGGTTAGTCTATTACTAAATTCTTCCATTGTTATTCTAATGTGATTGACTGAGAATTTTACCTCCATTTCTTCCTTTTTGTATATGTCTATGTTGTTGATAATAGTTTTTTTATCATTTGAGTTTTCTCACTTAGTACTTTCATTAAATCTTCTTTTAGTTCATTGTTCCTTTTAATAATCGTATCGTTGATAATATTTTCTAGATTTTCATCCACTCCCTGATCGTGTGTTTCTTGGTTGTGGAATTGCAGGTGTGAGGTGAATCTTTTCTATTTTTATTGCTTATTTTTGATAATCTTCTTCTGGATCTTTGAATTGAGTTTCCTGTAGTGAAGGAAGGCATGCCTGCAGGTGCTTCTTCCTAGGTCAAAGGGTCAGGTCAGACACCACCCCTCTCATGACCACTTTCTTCCTGAAAGCTGCTTCAGCCTGGAAACTAATTTTGCTGTATCTTTTGGATATAGGCTCTAGGAAATCAATGTGGAATCTGTTGGGGGTGTAGGCTAGCCCACTGGATTGTAGAAGTGCAGCAGCTGGGGTGCGTTGTTGGGTTTTGGTATCTTGTGATGGGCAGAACAGGCCTCCTGCATGCCACAACAGGACCTGGGATCCTTTGCAGCATGTATGTGGGACCAATATATCTGGACCTGGCAGGTATAGGGTGCAGCTGAGTGGCTATGCACATGGTTGCTCGGCAGCTCTGTTTTGGGTGGGTCCTGGGCCTGGGTGTCCTGGGTGTGCCTGCAGACCCCTGACTTGAGGCCTGGACAGCTGTGTAGGTGAACTCTGGCAGGGGTCCTGGGTGCTGGTGGGGTGTCCTGCCTGTGCCTGCAGGCCTGGGGTCTGCACATGGTGGCTGCACATGTAGTGTGTGGCAGAGGTCCTTGGCTGAGTGTCCCACACATGACTGCAGGCCCACACTCCTGAGGCATGGGGTCTGCATGTAGCAGCTGCACAGGTCAGCTCCAATGGGGTCCACAGGTGTCTGTGCATGCCTGCAGGCCCCAGACCTGAGGCTTGGGTCTGCATGCAGTGGCTGTGTGGGTTGTCTCTGGTGGGGTTCCTGGGCTTGGGTTTGTGCCCAGGCCTGCAGGCCCTGGACCTGAGGCCTGGAGTCACAACGTGGTGGTTGTGTGGGTCAGCTCCTTTTTATTTTTTTGAGACAGGGACTGAGTAAATTGCTCAAGGTCTCAATTGCTGAGGGGGTTTTCAAACTTTCGATCCTTCTGCCTCAGCCTCCCAAGTCACTGGGATTACAGGTGTGCTCCATCAGACCCAGCTTTTCCTGATTTTACAGGAAATGCTTTCAGTTTTCCCTCTCTTTATGATGTTAGCTTTGGGTTTGCCATACATAGCTTTTATAATGTTAAGGTAGATTCCTTCTATCTCTAGTTTCTTTAGCATTTTTAGCATGAATGGTTGCTGAGTTTTGTGTAAGGCTTTCTCTACATCTATTGAAATGTATATGTGATTTTTGTCTTTAATTCTATTTATGTGGTCAAATTATATTTATTGACTTGTGGGTGTTGAACCAATCTTGCTTCCCTGGCATGAAACCCAAGTGGTGATGTATAATCTTAATGTGTTTTTGAATGTGGTTTACTAACATTGTATTAAAAATTTTTGCATCTGTGTTAATCAGGGATATTGGTTTGTAGTTTTCTTTCCTTGATGTGTCTTTGTCTGGTTTTGGTATCAGGTGATACTGGCTTCATTGAATGAATTTGGCAATATTCCCTCCCTTTCTATTACATGGAATAATTTGAGGGGCATTGCCATTAGTTCATCTTTAAAGGTCTGTCTGATAGAATTTAGCTGATACTCCATCTGGGCCTAGGCTTTTCATGTTGGAACACTTTTTTTTTTGAGAGAGAGGGAGAGAAAATCAATTTTATTTAGTTTTTCATGTAGCTTTCATTGCTCTGACAGTTTGTTGTGTATGGGGTACTGGGGTTTGAACCTGTATCCTTACACATGCCAAGCAAGTGCCATAACCACTTAGCCACTGCTCCAGCCCTTTTGGAAGACTTTTAATTGCTATTTCAATCACGTTTCTTGATATTGGTCTGTATAGGTTTTCTATTTCCTCTTGGTTCAGTTTTGGCAAGTCATACAAATGTGTTTCAATTTCTTGGAGTATAAATTTTTTTAAAAAATAGTTCCTAATGATCTGGATTTCAGAAATGTCTGTGATGATATTTCCTTTTTCATCTTGAATTTTGTTGATCTGGATCTTTTTTTCTTTTGGTTGGTTTGTGTAAGGGTTATCAACCTTGTTTTCAAAGAACCAACTCTTTGTTGCATTGATCCTTTGTGTTTTTTATTATTGATTTCATTAATTTTGGCTCTGATATCAATTCTTGTCTTCTACTGATTTTGAAATTACTTTTCTCCTTTTCTAGGGTCTTGGGGTATAACATTAGATAGTTTATTTGGGATCTGCTTCTTTTAATGTAGGCAGTCAATGCTTACACTTCCCTCTTAGAACAGCCCACATATTGTCCCAGATTTATTTATTTATTTGAGAAAAAGGAAAAAGGTTTATTACTTTGCTAGCAAAGGAGAAAAACAGGAGACTCCTGTCCCAGAGTCTGTGATTCTGACCATCGGAACAGGGGGGTTTAAAAGGCTACATTCCATGTGTTCTCTTTCCAGAGTTGTCATTCACTTCTTAATTTGGTAGATAGTCATTTCTGAGATCTGCAGGTACCCTCCTCAAAGTCTGAATTACTTTGTTCCTGTGGTGTGTCTAGGATATTTTAATATGCTGCATCTCTATTCTCATTTGTTTCTAAGAATTTTTTATTTCTCTCCTAATTTCTTTTATGGCTCAGTTCTCTTTCAAAACTGTATTATTTAATCTCCATGTATTAAAATAATTTCTGTTTTTCTTGTTATTGATTTCTTAATTTATTCCATTATCATCAGATAGGATGCAAGGAATTATTTCTATTTTGGGGGAATTTTCTAAGACTCTCGCTTTGTGCCATAAAATATGGTCTATTTTAGAGAAGATTCCATGTGCAATCGAGATGGAAGTTGTTGATGGATAATTCTTAGGTCCATTTGATTTTTTTTAAAGAAAGAGAGAGAGAGGGAATCATTTTTATTTAGTTTTTTTGTGTGGCTTTCATTGCTCCAACACTTCATTGTGTACATGGTGCTGGGGTTTGAACCTGCATCTTTGCTCATGCCAGGCAAGCTCCTTAACCACTGAGCCACCACTCCAACCCCAGGACCATTTGATTAATAGAAACTTTAAGTTCTGAAGAGTCTCAGTATATGTCTGGATGACCTATTACTGAGAGAGTTGTGTTAAAATCACCCAGTATTATTGTATTAGGGTCAATTTGAGCCTTTATATTGAGAGTGTTTGTTTTATTTATGTGGGTACACTGACATTTGGTGCACAAATATTTACAATGCTATTATCATTGGATGATTCCCTTAACCAGTAAGAAGTGACCTTCATTGCCTTTTTATGATTAATTTTGGCTTGAAGTCTAGTTTGTCAAATGAGAGTAGCTAATCCTACCTGTTTTTGGTTTCCATTTGCATGGTATATCTTTTTCCATTCTTGCCCTTTCTGTCTCTGACTATCTTTGCCTATAAAGCAGATCTCTTTTAAACAACATATGATTGATCTTGTTTTTAATTTTATCTTATTGGTGCATTATAGTTTTACATAGTGAAGGGGATTGTTGTTACACTTTTGTACATGCACACATTGTAACAATTTATTGTGGGTCAATTCCCCCCCCCAGCATAACCCTTTCCTTGCTCCCCTTAGATCTGTTTTTGAAACACTATGTCTTTTTGATCAAGGAATTTAGACCATTTGCATTCATTTTTATTATAGAGAGATACTTTTTGGTTTTTATTTCCTGTCATTTTGATTTATTTCTAATGTTTAATTCAGACTTAATTCTCCCTTGACCATTCTTTTAGTGGGATTCATCCACTCACGGGCTTGATGTTTATTTTTATTTCTTGTGGGTGTGATATATCTTTGAGTATGTTTTACAGTGCTAGTTTAGTGCTTATGAATTCTTTTAGTGTTTGCTTATCATTGAAAGTTTTTATTCATCTTCAATTCTGAAGGAAATATTTGCTAGATGTAACACTCTTGGTTGGCACCCTTGTATTTCAGGGCACAGTATATAGTATTCCAAGCTTTTAGAATCAGGGATGAAAAATCTGAAGAAAGGCTAATTGGCTTAACTCTAAATGTGACCTTCCATTTTTCCTTGTGGCTTTAAAAATTCTATTATTTTTGTGTATATTAGAAATTTTAATTATGATGTTACTTAGAGAAGATCTTTTTGATCTTATCTATTTGGATTTCTAAATGCATCTTGTATTTAGATTTCCATCTCATTCCTAAGGTTTAGAAAATTTCTGATATTATTTCTTTGAAAAGTTTGTGCATTTCTTCAGTTTGTATCTTGGTGCTTTCTTTTATGGTAATGTTCTTATATTTGGCATCTTAATGTTATTCCAGGTTTCTTGAATATTCTGATTATGGTCTCTTAGCTTCTTTATTGTCTACTTTATTTTCAAGATTATATACTTTGTGTTTGAGGCCTGAAAATCTATTTTCTTTCTATATGGTCTAACGTATTGAATTAAACCATGCTTCAAATGAATTTTTCATTTGATTTATTTAGATTGATTTTAAATTTAATTTATTGAATAATTTCCAGGATTTCTGTTTGGTTCTTTTTCAGAATCTCTATCTCTTTACTGAAATGTTCTTTTGCATCATGTATGTTCTCTCTTAGTTCATTGTTTACATCTTCTTTTAGCTCATTAAAAGTTTTACTATGGCTTTTCTAAATTCTTTTTCTGATATTTCATTCACTAGTGTCAATTGGATCAGTTGCTGTGGGCTATTTGGGGTGACATGCTACTTTGCTTTTTTATCTTCTTTGTATTTCTACTCATCTGCTAGGGTTATTATCTCTTTTACTTTTATGCAAGGGTTTGTTTAGTAAGCTTCTTTCTCTTAAGTGCACCAAGATGGGTTATTGAAGTATTGATACTCCCACCCAGTGTGTACCCTCTGCTATGCTCAGTATTCAGTGTCACTTTGAAAGAAGATTCTAAATCCTATGAACTACAATCACTAAAGAGCAAAACCATATAAACCTTCGAAAAAAGTTATTGAAGATGTTCTTCACAATTTCTCTAACCTGAGTATAAAATTATAGTAATGTTTTTGAACAGGTTGAGATATTACTTATTAATGATAGCAAAATTACTATTAAACTACATAGTGGTGGAAAAGGGGAAAATGGGCAAAAAAAAAAGAAAGAGGAAGTAAAAAAAAAGAAACAAACTAAGATAAAAAGAAGAAAAAAATGTGGGGGTGGTGGTGAATTTGTGAATTTGTGGCAGGAGTAGATAATGTAAGAGGGAAAAGAAAGATTAAAGAAACAAGTGTAAACCTGAGATAGGAAAGCAAAGATAGAAAAAATGATTTCAGTTAATGATTTAAAACATTAGAAGAAGGGTTGGAGTGGTGGTTCGGTGGTTACAGTGCTTGCCTGGCATTGGCGAGTACATGAGTTCAAACCCTAGGACCATGTATACAATGAAGTCTTGGAGCAACGAAACCCACATGAAAAACTAAATAAAAATTGTTTCTCTTTCTCTCACTGTCCCTCTCTCTTTAAAAAAATTAGAAGAAAGACAATCAATTGGGTTGAGAGCTGCAATACTGAATAATAAGGGAAATCTATCAATTCAATACACAAAATAATATCTGTAAGATCAAAATGACATTAGAGCTATTTATGATATTCCATGCTTACCTATATGAGGTGGGGAGATTTTTTTTAAATGGATTCTTCCTGATGTGGAGTTCATCAGGAAATGGAACCACTCCTTGACTTTACCTCTAAGTTCCCCTGGGTTTGGGAAAGCCCAAAGAAATTGGTTTGGGAAACACCAGTTCACTTCTGAAAGAATTGTAGGAGGTCCACTCCGATTTTTGGTGTGCCCAGATAATTTTCTGGTGGGTCAGAGGAGATGACCCTTAATTGTTTTTTCTTTTTTACTATAAAATTGGAAAAATAATACTTATTTTTGTATACTGGGGGCATTAAATGTATCCCTTCTTTGTGAATCTTTTTTTAAATTGGGGAGTGAGTTGATATACAATTATAAATGCATATAAAATGGCAAAATGATATGCATTTGATACTAGTCCAGAATCACCCCCACATTGCTCAAACCCCAGTCTCTTGATTCTTCTATATTCCCCCCAAGAACGATGTAAATGTCCATATATATACATATGTGGGGGGGGTGTGTAGTGAATTTTCCAGAATTAAATGGTTACATAAGTATTATTTGGCTTCATGGGGGCAGGAAAGAGTATGCTACATTGTTGATTGTCTCCCTAGACACCTCCCCTTCCTTCCTTTCTCTCCCCTTCCCCTGTCTCTTTCCTTTCCCCTGTCAACACCCCCCTCTGCATGTCTAATGTTGCTCTAGATCAGTTATTACTATGCCTTTGGTGGGTCTAGCACAAGAGCTTGACTACCTTTTCCCCAAGCCTGGGGTTAGCTCCAGCCTCCACAAATGAGGGAAAACATTTAACCCTTGAGTCTCTGGGTTTGGCTAATTTCACTCAGCATGATTTCTTCCACTGGATGGCCCCCATTTGTAACTTAGCAGCCAGGTTACCTCCCGTTAGGGAGTGCAGTCTTGTGCTCCCTCCTGAAGAAAATCTCCATGTATCTAGCACTGTCAAATCCAAAGTGAGCTATCCTGGGTATATTTCAAAGAGGGATGTGACATTCTAATGGAGAGAGGTCCTGTGTTCTGGTCGAAGTGATGCTGGGTTGCCCATGGGAAGCACAGGGCTGCTGCTTCCTCTGGAATGCAAAGGTTACAGGTTGATGGGCTTGTACCTGGGCATTCTGGAGGTGGCTGGTATCTGTGGGATGTTCCTCTCTAAGGCCCTTTGTGGAGTGTACTGCACTGTGTATGTGCAAGGTCCTCTACTGGCTGCCTGGTGTTATTCTTAGGAAATGACTTTTGTGAGTCCCTGTATCTGAATGAGCATTATTATGGTTTGGATGAAAGGTGTCTTCCAAAAGCTCATGTGAGACAATCCAGGACAACTGAGGTAGAATGATTATGTTAAGAGTGAGTTAATCCCCTGATAGCAATTAACTGGTAACTGTAGTCTGGTAGGGTTGAGGTGGGTCACTGTGGGCCTCCTTTGGGGGTATTTTGTATCTGGCCTGGAGTCTGTTTCTGCTTCCTGCACCAATGCCTTCTGCCATGATGTTCAGCCTCACTTTCCATCCCAAGGAATGGATCTGGCCTTCTATGGACTCAGACCTCTGAAACTGTAAACTCCTAAATAAACTTTTCCTCCTAAAATTGTTCTTATTGGGTCCTTGGATCACAGCAATGAAAAAGCTGACTAAAACAAGCATTGAGTTAACTGGCAACTCTGGGACTTGTAATATGGACTGTCTGAGAGGGGCTGGGGCACAGAAAGCACTTCCTTAGTTCCTTCAGTTCTCTTGCCAGCTGGTGCTTGTTAGCCCAAGTGTGTTTGTCTGGAGGATGCTCCATCTGCTGGCTCTTTCTGTTGGGTACAAGGTTGTAGGGCGCAGGCTGTCATTGGATACTGTGGATCCCTGAGTTTTGTTCTTTCACTGGGGCTTATTTCCCTCTGCTCTGGCTGCTGCAAATTACTGGGGTTTTACACATTCCTGTGACTGGGGTAGGGTATATGTTGGCCTGCCTTTGTGTGAGCCCCTAGGGCCAGAGACTGTGAGTCACTGGGGTTTTTGTAGTGGCCCTACCTGTGGCTGGAACTCCTGGGCCTGTGAGCGCAGGCTCTCTGTGGGTAGTCTGTGTTCAGAAGTCTCCACCCTGGCTGCAGCAGATCTCTGAGGTCTTACCGCTTCCTGTGATTCACTTATCATGTTAGTTGGCCCATCTTTGCCTCAGCTCTTGCAGAGGCTGTGGGGAGTGCAGGGTTGGGATTAGCACTCCCCAGAAATGGTTTGCTCTTGGGGCCAGCTCCTCTCTACCCCCTTGTCTTTGTGGTGGTGGGGTTTCAGAAACCTTTTGCTAGCAGCAATCCTTCTACAGTTTCCTTTTAGACAGATTGTTGAGAAACCTTTCTCTGAGGTGTACCCTATGATTTTATTTCTAACTATCTATTGGTGGGGAGAAACTGTATTGATTTAATTTCTTCTAGGAAGGCTGGCTATAATGGCTGCTCTGCCTGAAAGTTTTGTTTTTCTCTTGCCAACCATGGAGGCTAACTTGTATAATCCCGTTCACTATCTTTGCTGCTACTGTCCCATTTGAACTTGTTTTG
Organism: Aplodontia rufa; assembly: GCA_004027875.1. Classification (NCBI taxonomy): domain Eukaryota; kingdom Metazoa; phylum Chordata; class Mammalia; order Rodentia; family Aplodontiidae; genus Aplodontia; species Aplodontia rufa. The sequence goes on along the minus strand of PVKS010018560.1, from coordinate 12,213 downwards.
CTTTTCTTTCCAGATGTTATTAAGGAAGTAAACTTGTGGGCTTTTCCTCTTCCTCTTCCTCTCTTTATGACCCCCCTAACTCCACCCTGGTCAAGGTTCAGGTTCAAGGAATTTGTATCTTTTTTCTATTCCAGTAGCCAAATTCCAAGTCCCTCCAAGTCTCAAACTGTCCAATAATGAGTTTCAGAGTGTTTATTCTGTCACTCACCTCTCTGGTCCTCTTTTCTTTCACTGCCTTATTTTTGGGCTGTGGAGGATTTGACGGTTGCTCCCTGGATCCACTTCATCATCTTAAGCTCTGTCTTCTTCCAGTTCTTCTGGAGATATACCCAAGGTGGAATCACTGAATCACATGGGAATTCTATTTTTGAATATTTGAGAAACTGCCATTCTGTTTTCCATAGCAGCTACCCATTTTACATGAGAATTCCCATTTCTAAACATTGTCCCAAACGCTTATTAATTTTTGTTCTTGTTTCATAGTAGCTATACTTATAGTTGTGAGGTGATATCTCACTATCATTTTAATTTGAATTTAATTCATGATTAGTTATAGTGAAAACTCTTTTATATGCTTATTGGTCCTTTTCACATCTTTGGAGAAATGGCTGTTCAAGTTCTTTGCCCACTTTTAAATTAGGCTATTTTGTTCTTGTTGTTTAGTTGATGTGCTCTTTATATATTTTGGATATTAACCCCTTACCACATATTTTATTTACACACATTCTCCCCTCACAGGTTGTCTTTGCATTCCATTGATTGTGTCTGTTCACGCACAGAAGTGTTTCATTTTGATATAGTTCAGTTTGTCTATTTTGTTGCTCTTAGTATCATAGTCAAGGAATCATTGCCAAATCTAATGCCATAACAATTTTCCCTTATAGTTTTCTTCTAAGAGTTTTATGATTTTAGGTTCTGTTTATTTTTTTGATACCTTTTGACCTAGAGTTTCCTAAAAATTATTTTTTAATTTTTATTTTTTTATTAGATATTTATTGTTACAAATAGTAGTTGGGCTCACCCAAAAAAAAAAACTCATACATGTTTGGAGTTTGGTTTCAGTTCATGATCATTGCTTTCCCCTCTGTGTTTTCAGTTTCATTCTCCTTCCCCATTCCCATTCTTCTTCCTCTACTCTACTAGACTTCTTTCTATTCATCTATTTATTTATATTTGATTGGTTCTTTTTATTTATGCATCAAGGTGACGTTCCTTGTGATATATTTATAAATGCCATAAAATTTCTTAATCCATTCATCCATTGATGGGTACCTGAGTTGATTCCATAATTTAGTTAGTGTGTTGCTATAAGCATTGGGGTGGCTGTATCACTGAAGGATGCTGATTTTAGAACTTTTGACAAAATACCAAAGAGTGGGATAGCTGGATCAGATGGTAATTCCAGCCCTAGGATTTTTTCTTTTTAGAAATTTCAATTCTGCTTTCCAGAGTGATTGTATTAGTCTGCAGTCCCAACAATAATGAATGTATATGTGTATCTTCATCCCCACAACCTCACCAGCATTTATTATTGTTTAAATTCTTGATCATTGCTATTCTAACTGGAATAAAATAAAATCTTAATGTAGTTTTGATTTGCATTTCTTTGATTGCTAGGAAACTTTGAACATTTTTTTCTTATATTTGTTGGCCACTGGAGTTTCTTCTTTTGAGAAATGTCTATTTAGTTTCTTTGCCCATTTATTGTTTGGGTTATTTGTTTTGTGGTGTTAAGTTTCTGGATATTAATCCCCTATCAGAGGAGTAGCTGGCTGAAATTTTTCTCTCATTCTATAGATTCTCTTTTTATGCTTCTAATCATTTCCTTTGCTGTGCAGAACTTTTTAGTTTGAGGACATCCCGCTTATTGATTTTTGGTTTTATTTCTTGCACTTTTAACCTAGGATTCTTTATTTAACTAAAGTAAAGATGAAGACTAAAAATGAAAGAGAAATTGAGATGTTTTCAAACAAATTTACCAAGACCAATACTGAAAAAGTGCTGTTAAAGAATAATCTCAGGAACAACCAAAAAAAAGAGCTCAGAAGAATAATACAAGAAGTGTTGATATAGAAACAGCAGCAGATATGGCTAAATCAAAATTAAAATTAGGTAACATCTGGGGGAATATAATAGCAAAATGTTCTTATGGAATTCATAGAAGATATATTCTAATAAAACCCAATTTTGACAGAAAACTCCAAAGTGTACATAAAATATTAAATGCTAATAATATATAAGAAGGGAGAGATTGTTATTATAATTAACATGCTCTAAGATTCTAGCATCATTTAGAAGATTGACTGGTTACATTATGTTAAGTCAGATATATAAGTATATTTATCAAGGTTTTTTTTAGAGAAAGAGAACCAATAAGACACACATTTTCTTTTTTTTTTTTTTAGGAATTTCCATTCTGCTTTCCAGAGTGGTTGTATTAGTCTACAGTCCCAAGAACAATGTATAAGTGTACCTTCATCCCCACAACCTCACCACCTTTGATTATAAAGCCCCCTGCTGTCTGTGGGTCGGAGCCATTATAGCCAATGATGTAATGTCTAATCTCAGTCTGAAGGCCTGTGACTTTAGATAGCTGAGGATACAAATCCCAGTCTGAGTCCAAGAGCCTGAATACCAGGGAAGCCAATGACTGAGGGTAGAAGAGGATGTTCCAAATCAAACTGGAAGCCAATTTGCCCTTCTTTGACCTTTTTGTTCTATCCAGGCTCTCAATGAATTGGACAGTGCCAATCACATTGGTGATGGCAATTTTCTTTAGTAATGATGCCAATTCAAATGATAACAACATTTGACGGGATTTGTTGTAATATATTCATAGATGCACATAATACAGTAATATAATTTGGTCAATATTCCCCACTCCCAGTACTCCCTCACCTCCCTCATCCTGCCCTCTGGTCTCTTGCCTCTCTTTCTGGGTCATATACTTTTCCTAATATACCCATGTATCGTGTCATAATTCTTATAATTATTAAGAACATTTTTTATATACATGACAATAGTATATACAATGACATACCTGTAAAAGGTTGGAGTGTACCTGTTTTAGCTCAGTTCCAGCATTTCTCCTTCTCTCTTTCTCCCACCCCTTATTCTTTTTAGATATGTTTGACAGTAGGATTGAACATTTACATTTTTTACAAGCATGCAGTATAGGTTTTTCTAATTCAGTCTCCAGTATCCTCCCACCTTCTCTCCTTTCTCTTCCCTCTACTGGTTATTCTATTGTTTACTAAATTGCTTTTTTTAAGTAACTTGTTGACTTATATATTGATAAGATTTACTATGTTCATATTTGGACATGAGCAAGTTAAGTCTGATTTCTTCCATTGACTTTCCTAATTTCATTCCTCCTTCCTCCATTTCCCCTTTGATTTGAATATTCATCTGTTCTTTTCCTTGTTTTGTATTAGCTTCCACATATGAAAGACTTTTTTTTTTCCAGACTGGCTTATTTCACTTAGCTTGATATCCTCCAGCTTCATTCATTTGCCAGCAAATGACATGCCATTCATCTTTGCAGCTAAGTAATACTTCATCATGTGTGTATATGACACAATTTCTTTATCCATTCATTGGCTTCAGGGCACCTTGGTTGGTTCCATAACTTTGCCATTGTGAATTGAGCTGCTGTGAACATTGATGTGACTGCATCACTATAGTATGCTGCTGTTAGGTCCTTTGGCTATATATCAAGGAGTGGGATAGCTGGGAAAATTGGTGGATCCATTCCTAGTTTTTTGAGGAATCTCCAAACTGCTTTTCAGAGTGGTTGTACCAGTTTGCAGTCCCACCAACGATGTGTAAGAGTACTTTTCTTTCCCCACATCTGTGCCAACATTTATTGTTTGTATTCTTGATTATTGCCATTCTAACAAGAGTGAGGTGAAATCTCAGTGTAGTTTTATTTTGCATTTCTCTAATTGGTAGAGATGTTGAGCATTTTTTCATGTATTTGTAGACAATTTGCATTTCTTCACTTGAGAAGTGTCTGTTTAGTTCTTTTGCCCATTTACTGATTGGGGTATTTATTTTATTATTATTATTATTATTATTATTATTATTATTATTATTATTTTTGATGTTAAGGTTTTTAAGTTCTTTTTATATCCTGGATATTCATGCCCTATCTGAGGTGGAGGGTCAAAGATTTTTCCTATTCTGTAGGTTCTCTCTTCATGCCTTTGTTTCCCTTGCTGTGGGTAAGCTTTTCAATTTGATGCCATCCAATTTGTTGATTTTTCCTTTTACTTCTTACACTTTGGGGATCTGGTTTAGGAAGTCAATTCTTGAGCCAATGTGTTGGAGTGTTGGGCCTACCTTTTCTTCTAGCAGGTTTAGGGTTTCTGGTCTAATTCCTAGGTCTTTGATCCACTTTGAGTTAAGTTTTGGAAGGTGAGAGATAGAGATTGAGATTCATTTTATTACATATGGATTTTCAGTTTTCTCAGCACTGTTTGTTAAAGAGATTGTCTTTTCTCCAACTTAAGTTTTGGCTCCTTCATTGAGTATGAGGTAACAGTATTTATGTGAGTTTGTCTCTGTGTCTTCTAGTCTATTCCATTGATCTTCATGCCTGTTTTGGTGACAGTACCATGCTGTTTTTGTTACTATAGCTCTGTAGTATAATTACAATACTCATATTGTGATTCCTCCAGCTTCACTTTTCTTGCTAAGGATTGTTTTAGCTATTCTGAGTCTCTTATTTTTCCAAATGAATTTCATGACTGCGTTTTTCTAATTCTGTGAAGAAGGTCATTGGAATTTGATTGCTTTTGCCTTGAATCTGTATAGTGCTTTAGGTAATATGGCCATTTTAATAATGTTAATTATGCCTCTCCAAGAACATGGGAGGTCTTTCCATCTTCTCAGGTCTTCAATTTCTTTCTTTAGCGTTCTATTGGTTTCATTGTAGAGAGGTTCTTCACCTCTTTTGTTAGATTGATTCCCAAGTATTTTATTTTTATTTTTTTGAAGTTATTGTGAATGGAGTAATTTTCCTAATTTATTCCTCCATGTGTTCATCAGTAGAATAAAGGAATACAATTGATTTATGAATGTTGATTTTGTATCTTGCTGAATTTATTTTTGAGCTCTAGAAGTCTTCTAGTGGAGTTTTTTTGATCTTCTAAATATATAATCCTGTTATCAGCAAACAGTGATAATTTGAGCTCTTCTTTACCTATTCATATCCCTTTAATTTCCTTCTTTTGCCAAATTTCTCTGGCCAGAGTTTCAAGGACTATGTTGAATAGTAGTGGTAAAAGTGGGCATTCTTGTCTTGTTCCTGTTTTTAGAGGAAATGCTTTCAATTTTTCTCCATTTAGAATAATGTTGGCCTTAGATATGTCATAAATGGCCTTTCCTATGTTGAGGTAAGTTCTTTCTATTCCTATCTTTTTTAGTGTTTTAAACGTGAATGAGTATTTTACCTTGTCAAATGCTTTTTCTGCATCTATTGAAAAAATCATATGACTCTTGTTTTTAAGTCTATTTCTGTGGTGAATTACGTTTATTGACTTCTGAATATTTGACCAGCCCTGCATCCCTGGGGTGAATCCCACTTGGTCATGGTGTATTATCTTCTCAATGTGTTTTTGTATGCAGTTTGTCAATATTTTATCAAAGATTTTTTGCATCTATGTTTATCAAGCAAATATTGGTCTGAAGTTTTCTTTCCTTTATTTGTCTTTGTCAGGTTTTAGCATCAGGATGAGACTAGCTTCCAAGATTGAGTTTGGTAGAGTTCCTTCCTTTTCTATTTCATGAAATAATTTGAGGAAGATTATTATTAGTTCTTCTTTAAAGGTCGTGTATACTCAGCTCCATCCCATAGTCACCAGGACACACCTACCCAGGAGCCCTGCTGCAGCGGAACCCAGCAGGCCTCTGTGCACAGTCAGAGGCCTCTGCTCCGGGCGAGCAGCCATGCAGGACACACCTGTGAACAGCCCCATGAGAACTGACCCCGGCAGCCTCTGCTCATGGACAAAGACCTCAGCTCCAGGGCCTACAAACACAGAGGGCACCTCTGTCTAGGAACCCTGCTGGAGCTGAATCCAGCAACCTCTGTGCCAGTGGAACCAGGCCTTAGGACCAAGGCTTTCAGGCACAGTAACACCCCAGTCCCAAACTGCCTAGCTGCCCCACACATAGCCACCTAGACACAGCCCATTCCTGCCAGGTCCAGATACTGGCCCATACTCACTGCCAAAGATCCTAAGTTCTGTGGCTGTTTTGTAGGAGCCCCATTCAGGCCAAACATAAGATACCATGACCCACCAAAGCATCCCAGCTGCTGTGCATATACAAACCAGCAAGCTGAAATGCACCCTGAACAAATTTCAAATCAATGCTCTGGGGCCTAGATACATAAGGTACAGACAAATGAGGTTCCAGGCTGAAGCAGTTTTCAGGAAGAAAGTGGTCATTAGAAAGTGGTGTCTGATCTGACCCCCCTCCCTTTTTCCTAAGGAAAGAGGGACAGTGAAAGAGAGTAGCGATTTTTATTTAGTGTTTCATGTGATCCTCATTGTTCCAACACTTTGTTGTGTATGTGGTGCTGAGGTTTGAATACATGTACTTGTGCATGCCAGGCAAGTGCCATAACCTCAGAGCCCCTGCTCCAGCCCCTGACCTGACCCTTTGACCTGCAAAGAAGAAATATCTCCAGACCATCCTACCTTCACCACAGGGTGACTCTGTTCAAAGAACCAGAAGAAGATTATCAAAATGAAGAATCAAAATAGAAAAGGTTCACCTCAAGCCCACAACTCCCAAGCCAAGGAACACATGGACAGGAAGCTAGATGAAATCCTAGAAATAGTTATCAGTGATCTAATTTTTCTTGTAGAATTTAAACAGTTTTATTTCCTTTTTAAATTTTTTAAATTAAGGAATTGAGTTATTGTACAATCAGCATTTAAAGTAACAATATGATATACATATACTCTTAAAGCAGAATAGTGATCTGTTTATTAAAATCAACAATGAACTAAAAGGTGAATTAACGAAGGGACTAAGTGAGAAAACTCAAGTGATAAAAAAACTCAATTATGAAAGAAATAGGCATACTCATAAAGGAAGTAACAGAGGTAAAATCTCTGTCAATCACATCAGAACAATGATGGAAGAATTTAATAATAGACTAACCTCTATAGAAAACTGAACCTCAGCTCTAGAAGAAAGAACTTCTAACAATGAAAATAAGCTTAGTAAGCCTGAGTGCACAGAAGACAAAAGAGAAAAAAACTCACAGAACATGAGCAGAATTTTCAAAATGTCTGAGATGAGATCAGAAGAAACAATATAAGGGTAATTGGGATATAGGAAGAAATTGAAATGGAAATGAATAAAAAGGGATATCAAAGAAAGAATATTAAAAATGGCAAGAGAGAAATGCCAAATCAGGTTCAGAGGCAAACCAATCAGGATCACATATGATTTTTTTTTTTAGCTCAGACTCTAGAAGCAAGAAGAACATGGAAGGAGATCTTTCAATGTCTGAATGACCACAACATACAGCCAAGAATACTGTACCCAGCAAACCTCAGCTTCAAATTTGATGGGGAAATAAAAACATTTCATGATAAGATCAAACTTGCAGCATTCATGAACAGAAAACCAGCATTACAAAGAATCCTCAAAGATAAACTCCAGATAAAAGAACAAGAAGCATTCCTCAAAACCCAGAAGCAGAGGAAATCTAATAAAAGTACATGCTCTCAAAAGCACAGAATTCACTAATAAGTTATGATAACTATGAACCACATCCACATAACTATCCTAACACTGAATGTGAATGGTCTTAATGCACCAATCAAAAGACACAGAGTAACTGGGCTGGAGCAGTGACTCAGAGGTTATGGCACTTGTCTGGCATATGCGCCATTCTCTCTCTCTCTCTCTCTCTCTGTCCCTCTCTCTTTAAAAAGAAAAAAAAGACAGTAGCAGATTGAATCAAAAAACAAAATCCAACAATGTGGTGCTTACAGGAGACCCACCAATGACATCCATAGATTGAGGGTGAAAGAATGGAAAAAAATCTACCAGGCACATGGCTCAAGAAAGCAAGCTGGAGTTGCAATTCTTATATCTGATGAAGTAGATTTCAAACATAAATTAATCAGATGAGATAAAGAAGGCCACTACATATTAGTAAAGGGAACAATACAACAGGATGATATAACCTATATATATATATATACTCTCCAAATACCAGTGCCCCCAAGTATGTGGAAAAATTACTCCATGACATAAAACCATCTGTGGACTTCAACATGATAATACTGGGAGTCTTTAATATTCCTGTATCACCAAATGACAGATCATCAAAGCAAAAAACAATAAAGAGATCACCAGTCTAAACACCTCCATAAATCAAACGAACTTAACAGATATCTATAGAATAGTCCACCCAAAATTGACTGAGTATACCTTCTTCTCAGCATGGATCCTTCTCCAAAACAGACCATATTCTAGTTCACAAAGGAAATCTCAGCAAATATAAAAAAATAGATATCATCCCATGTATCCTATCAGACTATGACTCTAACAAGTAACTGCAAAAATCACAACACAAAACATACATATACACGGAGATTGAACAACATCCTATTAAATGAAGAATAGATCTCAGAAGACATGAGAAAGAAATCAAGAAATTCTTGGAAGAGAATGAGAATGAATCACAGCATATCAAAATCTTTTGGAAAGCCTGAAAGCATTTTTAAGTGGAAAATTTATTGCACTGAGTACCTACATTAACAATCATAAAGGATGTTAAATAAATAAGCTTATGCTCTATCTCAAATCCCTACAAAAGGAAGAACAATCTAATCCCAAAGCCAGCAGAAGACAGGAAATTATCAAGATCAGAGCTGATATCAATGAAATTGAGGGAAAAAACAATAAAAAGAATTGATGAAACAAAGAGTTATTTCTTTGAAAAATGAATAAAATTGCTAGACCCCTAACTAATATCACTAAAAGAAGGAGAAAATATAGGCAAATCAGTAAAATCTTCAAAAAAGGGGGAGTGATCATCACTGACCCTATGGAAATCCAATGGATTATCAGAACATAGTTTGAAAAACTATACTCCTCTAAATTAGAAAATCTGGAAGACATGGACAAATTTCTGAACACATACAACATCCCCATATTGATTCAGGATGACATTGAAATCCTAAATGGTCCAATAAGAGGCACTGAAATTCAATAACAATTAAAAGCCTTCCAAAGAAGAAAAGCCCAAGACCTTTGATGATTCCCTGCTGAGTTTTACCACACCTATGAAGAGAAACTAATACCTCTCCTTATTAAGCTTTTCCAAGAAAATGAAAAGTAAGGAACTCTCCCAAATGCTTTTTATGAGGCAACCATAACTCTGATACCAAAACCCAACGAAAACACATAACAAAAAATTACAGACCAATATCCCTGATGAACACGGATGCAAAAATCTTTAATGAGATTCTAGCAAATCACGTTCAAAAATTCAAAAACACATCAAGAAAATAATTCCTCATGATCAAGTGGGCTTCATTACAGGTATGCAAGCCTGGTTCAACATATGCAAAACAATAAATGTGATTCATCACTTAAACAGAATTAAGGACAAAAACCATATGATCATCTCAATTGATGCAGAAAAAGGCCTTCAATAAAATCCAGCACCCATTTTTGCTCAAAACTCTGGAGAAAATAGGGATTAAAGGATCTTGTCTTAACTTTGTAAAGGCTATACATGCCAACCCCTCAGCTAATATAATACTAAAAGGAGAAAAGCTGATAGCATTTCCACTAAACTTGGGAACAAGATCAGGCTACCTACTCTCACCATTTTTATTCAATGTAGTCCTCAAGGCCTTAGCTGGAGCCATTAGGCAAGAGAAGGAAATCAAAGGGATAAGAATAGGAAGAGAGGAAGTTAAACTTTCCCATTTTGCTGATGACATGATCCTATCTCTGGAAACTCCAAAAAACTCCACCAGAAAACTGCTTGCTTTTATAAACAGATTTAGCAAAGTAGCTGGCTACAAGATCAATACCCGTAAATCAATAGTTTTCCATACATTAACAATATTAGGGCAGGAGAAGAAATTAGGAAATTGGTTCCATTCACAATATATTCACTTTATTCTAAAGGAATAAAGTACTTGGGAATTAATCTAACAAGAGAAGTAAAAGACCTCTACAAGGGAAATTATCAAACACTGAAAACAGAAATTGTAGATACCTGAGAAGATGGAAAGATGTTCTGTGATCTTGGTTATGCAGAATTAATATAATTGAAATGGCCATTCTGCCAAAAGCACTATATAGCTTCAATGCAATCCTCATCAAGATTCCAATGTTATTTTTTACATACATGGAAAAAGCAATTTTCAAATTCATTTGTAACAACAAGAAACCCAGAATAGCCAAAACATTACTAAGCATGAAAGATGAACCAGGTAGTTTTACAATACTAGATGTAAAATTATACTACAGAGCTGTAGTATTAAAAACAGCATGGTACCGGTATTAAAATAGGAATGAAGATCAATGGAATCGAACAGAAGACTCTGAGACAAACTCACAAATCTTTCAACATCTGATCTTTGGCAAAGGAAGTAAAAAAAAACTTTGAGGAAAGACAGCCTGTTCAACAAATGGTGCTGGACATACTGGACAGGCATTTGCAGGAAGTTGAAATTAGTTCTTTATCTCTCACCTTGCACAAAAATCAAATAAAAATGGATCCAGGAACTAGGAATTAAACCAGCTACCATACAACTGCTAGAAGAAAAATTAAGACCAACACTCCAGCACATGGGAGTTGGCAATGACTTCCTCAACAAGACTCCTACTAAAGTGAAAGAATCGCAGTCAAAAAATCAGTGAATGGGATCCCATTAAACTAAAAAGGTTCTGCATAGCCAAGGAAATAGTCAAAAAAGAGACAACCTACAGAATGGAAAAGAATCATGGCCTGTGATCCCTCTGACAGGGGACTAATATCCAAAATTTACAAAGAATTAAAAAAACTCAGTAACAAAAATGCAAACAATCCAATCAATAAATGAGCCACAGAGCTAAATAGAAATTTCTTAATAGAGGACACTGAGAAAGCCAATGCATACATGAGAAAATGTTCTAAATCAGAGAAATGCAAATCAAAACTACCTTAGATTTCATCACACTCCAGTCAGACTGGCAAAGATGAAGAATATAAACAATAATAAATGCTGGAGGAGTTGTGGGGAGACAGGAACACTAGCACACTGTTGGTAGAATTGCAAACTGGTACAATCATTCTGGAAAGCAGTGTGGAGACTCCTCCAAAAAGTTAGGATTGGATCCACCATATGACCCAGCTATCCTTTTTCTGAGTGTTTTCCCAGAGGAGTTAGAATCAGCACATGACAGCAACACAGCAAAACTGATATTCATAGCAGCAGCTCAAATTACAATAGCTAAATTATGGAACCAATCCAGATGCCCCTCATTGGATGATGGATCCAAAAGCTCTGGTACATATATGTATATACATACACAATGGAGTTCTACTCAAGTATTAGAAACAATGATATTGCATCCATTGAAGATAAATGGGTGGCAATGAAAGAAATCATGTTGAGCAAAGTTAGCCAAACCCAGAGAATCAAGGGCCAAATGTTTTCCATCATTTGTGGAGGTTGGAGCTAAATCCAGGCTTGGGGGAAAGGTAGATAAACTCATGGACTAGAATCATAGAACAAAAATGCAATGTTAATATTTATGAGATACAGTTGTAAGATACTGCTTAAGATATTTGAAAAAGCTATATTGCATGCCTTTACAAAATCATAAATGTTTAATCCTATTGTCAAATACATCAAAAAATATACAAAATCCTCAAAAATCTCAACTACAAAAACACAAACAACCCAATTAATAAATGGGCCAAAGAGCTAAATAAAAACTTCTCAACAGAGGACATTGATCAAGCCAATGAATACATGAGAAAATGCTCTAAATCTCTAGTAATCAGAGAAATGCAAATGAAAACCACATTAAGATATCACCTTACGCCAGTCAGAATGGCAAAGATGAAGAAAATAAACAATAATAGATGCTGGAGGGGCTGTGGAGAGACAGGCACACTAACACACTGTTGGTGGAGCTGCAGACTGGTACAGCCCCTCTGGAAAGCAGTGTGGAGAATCC